>JAQFZC010007505.1:0-11133 GCA_034695205.1 Dicyrtoma fusca | reverse complement strand
ACCATTGTAGGGTGTCCATTATTCACTGCGTGAGAATTACGATGCAAATGCGGTGAAAGAACTGTCTCCATATCGTTATAACGTAAGACTCCCAAGAAATAACCCTACGATATTGTATGTATTTGCAGATTAAAAACCAAAAATTCAAAAATAGCGCTTCTAGTACTAGCACTATTTTTAAATATTTAAAAGTTCCATTTACACCTTCATAAGATAACTATAAACGTCTCAAATATGAGTGATCAATCAGAATCAAAAAGTAGTGGCAGTAGTAGAAGACAGGCGGCACTAGGCTGCCCAAGCAGGCTGAAATATTCGCTTTAAATATCTTTAAAATTTTGATATAGAAAAAGCATTTTTAAGTTTTAAATTAAAAAATTTTGAAAACCATCGCGCTTCGTCTGATTGTCATCTGGTATGAAGTTTATTTTCTAAGCCCTTTGAGAATGGTAGACTTTGTCTAAGGATTCGGTTGCCATTCGGTCAAGAAACGTTAGCAGCGAGCTCTGAACTTGTTCACTGTGTGCATACCAAGTTCTTCTGTGGAAAGATCGAAAGATGAGATCCAAGGTGTAACACTTTATACCACCAACGTCCTCACCCGCAAATTAATGTTGGATTCAAATTTTGTCGATTCTATGTGTATATTTAATTATATATGGACTGAAATTAATCCTTCCCAATAAAGGTACTAACAATAAGTTCTTCTGTTGAACGATGGAATTTGAGGTGCAACAATTTAGATTGTTGCACTCATTGTTATGTACTCGCTACGCTCGCCCGCGATTTTTAGCCCCAAATAGATAATTCTTATTGAATGTAATTCTGAGGGAATGCGATTCCTTATGATATGATTTAATTCTTCAGTAGTCAGTTGATTTGAATTTTATTGATAATTAGGATTGATGTATGTAGAAACAAACACAAATGCTTTATGCAGATTTTTGTCTTCCAACGCTCAGTCCAAGTCTAATTTACATTCCAAATTTTTCAGTTTAAATTCAACTAAATTGTATTTAAAAGTCAAAATCAATTCAACCCAGTTTATAGTAAAATCTAGTAGTGGGGTTGCTTCGCTGCTGAGTCCAAGTCCCGAGTAGCGAAAACTGTTGCCAAAAATTAGTGCACAATAGTACTCTACACATCTCGACGTCTCGGTTGGACGTGAGTTTTTGAGTTACCGGCTGCAATTTTAATTTGCAATTTTTCAATTTCAGTAGGCTCGATATATATGTTTTAGGCACAAATTTATTATTATTGGATGGCCGGGCAAATACTCCAAAGCCGGGGAAAAATTCCGAGCAGGGCAAATAATCCGTTACAACAGGGCAAAAAATCCGACCCGGGCAAATAACCCACGCGGCCAGGTCAATGGGACGGATTTTTTGCCCGGCTGTGACGGATTATTTGCCCTGCTCGGACTTTTTGCCCGATTTTGGAGTATTTGCCCGGGTCGCCTTATTTGCCCGGCCTTCCATTATGTAAAACAATCGTTATCTGTCCGTCAATCCATCCGAGGTACGTCCATTGGATTTAAGCATTATTTTCAATTTACTGTGAATGTGAACGTTGAATAAAGTAGAAAACAAAATAAACTTGGCTGAAAAATGCGTTTGTTTGCACAGCAATAAATGAAAAAAATTAATTTGAAATATTATGTTAGGACGGGTAGGCTCAAAAACGACAGCCAGTAACCACATTTATGGACCATTCCCATGTTTGAGGGTTACTTCTCGTATAAATGACAATGCCACCAATGCAATGACGTAATAATCGTGTTTTTTAAATCCTTATAATTGCAAAATAGTTTCCACAACAAAGAAAACACCATGGTTACCACCTTACGTCCCACCATCATATTAAGAATTTGTTTACAAACAGATACATTGACTATCAGAATTTATTTAATTTTTGATTTTATTCTACAGTAAACTGACACTACAATTCTATGCTATGGCATGAATGGCATCCACAATACATTCTACTACATCAACGAAACACCACTAACGCCACCCGCGCGACCCTCGCATTTCAGATTTTATTGTTTGTTATTTTTTAATTGTTTTGCAAACAGAAAAATGTTTTATCTTTTATCACAGTTTATTTTTGATTTCTATTCTTTTATTTTCTATTAAAATTCTTCTTGGGGCCTACCCACAATCTCGCTATACTTTCAACATTACACAAATGGTTATCTGTTAGTACTATAACCATTAGTTTCGTTTAGCCCACTGCTGATGAAATGCACTGGGCCATTTGCCATTTGCCATTTGTAGTCGACCCCCAAGTACTAAATTGACACTACAATGTTAAAATCCTATGGACGGACGGATGGACACCGGACGCCGGACGGATGGACGCCGACAGCTCTTTTAATAGAGTTAGATACTTTGCTGTGTATACTTAATTATGGACTGAGATTAATCCTTCACAATAAAGCTATCAGTAAATTGTCATTGTATGTGTCACCTAGACTCGAGGTACCGCTATTCCTCCATTCTTTCTTCGTTTTATTTATACTAACGTCTGGCTGGAAATTCTATTTTATATTAATTAACGTTTGGTATGCTTGTGTGTCTGAAGATATTGTACCATTCAGCTGTACAAAATTACCAAGCGTAATGCCCTGAGTTGCATATTTGTGATTTCTGTATTCAAATATTAAAGGGATAAGACTGTTACGAATTACTTCTGGATGCTCTGCGATTTTGAAGTTGTTTATCTACATTGCAAAACACAAAAAGGAATTTAAATCGTCAGAATTAATTAAGTCAGTAGAAGTCATTGCAAATCTTTCCTAGCTCACAGGCGACCTTCGGTCCACACTTAAAACATGTACTTACATCGATGAATTATTTCACAACGTACTAATGTCAGGCTTTGTCTGTCTTTCAAGTAAAAACCAAATTGCCAGAAAACTGAGAGATCAAGCATGGATTAAAATCTAAACTTTTAAAACAGCTGTCGCTGTCCGTCCGTCTGTCTGGTGTCCATCCGGCATCCGTCCGCGTCCGTCCGTTGTATTTTAACATTGTGGTTGCAATTGACAGTGAAGGTCATCCATAAATGGCGCCATGCATTTCATCAGTGGGTCTAATATTAAGAGCATGGCCAGGTTGTGGGTGGGCCCCAAAAACAGAATAATTTGTGTAGCTCCATTTATGGACGGCCCAATTGTAGGTGTGGAATAAAAATCAAATAAATTGTGATAAAAAATTCTTCTATTGCACAACAATAAATAACAAAAATCTGAAATCTGACGGTCGGACAGGTGGCGGTGCAGTCTTAGAGAGAAAGACACTTTATTACTCATAACAATAAAGCTGTCACTACCCTCCAACGAGGACAGCACTTTGGACTCAGTGTGGCGATTCGTTGATGCAGAATGTACTGTGGATAGATTTTAACTAACATTATTGTAGTGTCATTTTACTGTGGATAGCAGGCATCTTGAAAGTTCGCCGGAAATCCTGGAAAGTTGGAACCCTGTAGATTCCACACGTCTGTAAATACACCATTCTAATTTTGGATCTATAAATTAGACTTTTCTAATTTAGATCTGTAGATTTTGCATTATAATCATTGTAACAAACTAAATTATTTTAATTACTATCATCATTTGCACCTGCAAACACATTTGCTAGGTGCAAATGATATATTATAATACGATGAAATACGTCATCGTCATTTGTACGAGTAGTAACCGTCATAGGTATATTATGTAAATGATCCCTAAATGGGGTCAGTGACTGTCGTTTTTGAACCGACCCGTCCGACCATAATATTCGGATTTTAATTTTAATTTATTTTTGCTTACTGTTGTGTAAACGGAAATATTTTTTATCACAATATATTTTGTTTTCTACTTTATTCCAGGCCCGCGCATCCACAGTAATTTAAAAATAATGTTAACATCCTATGGACATACCCGGACAGCTAATTTAAAAGAATTTACTAGTAGAATAAAATTGACACTCGTTGAATTGATCCTACTGAGTCAGTATAACTACTGACTTTTCTACTTGGCCGCGTATATATTCGTGCTTCATAGAGAGAGAAAGTAATTTTTATTACACTGATACTACAATAGTATTTGCCAGCGGGCACAGTAAAATACATTATTATAGCATACTAAGCATATAAGCATATAGCTTTATAGCATACTAAGCCCCTTGAAACTGAAAAGTTTCAAATTAAAATTATAACCGGTAACTCAAAAGCCCTAACCGAGACGTGTACATATAGTACCATTAAGTACACTATTTTTTGTCAACAGTTTTCACTACTCTTTGAACGGGCTCGGGAGCGGGAGCGAAGCGACCCCTTTACTAGATTTGACTCAAAGTTTAGTTTTAAACTGGGGTAAATTGATTTGACTATTAAATATAATTGATTTGAATTTAAACTTAAAAAATTTGGAATGCAAATTAGGCTTGGATTGGGAGTTGGAAGGCAAAAATCCTTGGGCTTGGGCATTTGCTCATAGGGATTGGAATTGAATTTTGGGGCTTTGAAAGGCTTTTTCACTCAGGGTTGGTACGTTTAGCTTGATATGTATTATTTTAAACAGGGTTTGACTGCATGGGATCCCCGGAATAACAGCGGCTGTAAATATAAATTGTAGATAATAAATGGATGACTTACTGCTGCCTACAGTTATCGTGCCATGCGTTTGTATTGTGATCTAAAAGATAGACAATATATTAGAATTTTCTGTAGCTTATAAACCATGTGTAAATTAGATCTTGTAGTAATAGTATTAGCTAATACTAATATTGAAAAAGTGTCACATATATGCGTTCTCGCTTACCACATTGACCTCCATCGCTTGCTAGCTGAGACACACCGTAGCAATATGGTCTTGCATTTACTCTCAAAACAATGCAAAAACATAGAAGTAGAACGGTTATTGTAATTGGCCGAAAGCTTTTGACTTCGCATTTGGATTTAAAGTTTTTCATTTTTGTTAATGCTTAAAATATTGTATAATATTTTTTACTTTCTTTTTAAAGTGTTTAACTTTTGAGTCAACAGTTAGCTTGTTCTTCTCTATAAAAACAGAATCGGTGTCAAAGTCAAATAACATGGGGTTCACGTTCAAAAGCATGAGGCATGAGTTGTGCTCTTTTCTGAAAATAACCTCTTTAATGCATTATTATTTTAAAACTAAAATATTATTGTAAATCAAATTGTACTTTTTTGTAAAATAATCGAGCTGTCTCAAGAAAATAACAGAAAATAAAAATCTCCTGGACTTACTTATTAAAAGAAAAATATTTCTGGTTCCAGCCCGAGTTTTTTTTTCATCGCCTACAATATATTATTATTATTATTTTGTACATACATTAAGGCAACCAAATCACTTAAAACGCATAATGGTTAAGGTAACCCAAAAGCATTAAAAGCATATTAATGGCCCTAATTAGTGTGTTTACAGTGGTTCGAAGCGTTTATCTTGTATTTAATCAAAAAAGCAAACTTGTATTTTGTTTTAAAGCGAGCCCTCAAATAAATCTGAATGATGATAAAAATTACGTTTATGTACGTTTTTTATAATTTCTTGAATTTCCGGAGGTAACAATATCCATGAATAAAAAGTCGTGAAAGTCTTGATCAGTAGTGTGATCAGTACTCTGGTCTGCGACTACATATCTGTCTTCGCCTGCCATAAAACATTTCAGCCGATAATAATTGGGAACCTCGCTGTTTCTTAAATCCTAAAAACTAAATCAACAGCACGTACTTAAGTAAGCCATAATTTGTAATTATTTAATACAGTAAATTCGTCCCATTTTTAATAAAACTCCATAATAAATAACCACTCTCTACTAACTACCAATAAAGCTATTAGAATACTATCAACACTCTAATATTCATGTATTTTTTTTTATTTATACAGGGTTTTAATTTTTTTTATTAAATGTTGCCTGCATTTCTACTGCTGTCTTATAGTTTTGTAAAAGAATTTTATGTACAAAGGAGTCTTTTCTTTTCAAAAATTCTTGATGATCTCCACCCACATAGCATGGCATTTTAATGTTTTTGTTCCGTCAACTTTTTCTTTAGCTTGGCAAATTGAATTGGCTTGTGTGCATTAATGGTCTTAGCATTTCTGTCCTACTTAACTCGTTGCTTTTCTTTTGGTTTTTTAATATCTGAATTTAAAATTTTACTTGCGAAGTTCAACTTTCAACTGGAGTGGTCCTGGGGCAAGAGTATAGCCGCAGTCGGAGAGTTCGTCTTTATTGAATTTACATCCTTTCGCTGAATTTATTCTAAACTAATTAAGTAATAGTATAATATTGTCTTATAATATTTTAAGAACCAATTTTATAAGTAGGTTGTCCGAATTGTAAAACACAATTAAGTAAGTTACAAACTTGGATTTCCGCCGCAATGCTTTTACGGCAGAGTTGGACTTACGCCACAATTCACCTTCACCGACGATATGTACCAAGTTACACAATTAAGGTATGTTCAGAATTCGTTAAACTGAGCTTTAAGGCCGACCAATGATGCATATCTATTCAAATGTGATGAGGGCAGAGTTTAAGACAAAAAACAATACCACTGCATTGTCGTTCTATAATTGTTTCTAAAACGGAAAAAACCCAGAAAGTCAGCAAAAATAGGAAATAACTGGAAATTCAGGAAAAGCAGGAAAAGATCTTCAGAAGCAATTTTAGATAAGTTTTTAGAGTAGCGTTATTAGTTTGCAATACTTTTAGAATAGGATGTATTTGCTTACAGACTATAATTTCAATGAGCAAATCAGTCCAATTCACAGTTAATCGACATTCGGCGGTTTTATTCGGTAGTTCAGGAGATATTCTATATAGACTTTAGCGGTGAGCCGACTGACCGATGAAGCAATAACTTTAAGGTTGTTGTTGTTATCGTATCTGGAGGTAGTATATGGTGATTAGACTTCTAGTACACCTGTTTCAAACACGGGCTTGGTTCTAGTTACATTATATAAATTATTAAATGGGAATACGTAATAAATAAATAAATAAATAAATGAATCACAATGAGATGTCTTACAACATTAACCTGTGAGAAGACAGGGGACTGGCATGACCCACAGAATGTCGATTTTTTGGTTACGACGTGACCACGTGACAAATGATGAGAAGCTCAGCTAAGAATTTGTTTTTCATTGGAAAAGATACTCGCATAGAGATGCTGCTCATCTCACAATAGCGGCAGACGTCGCAGTCACGATAAAAATAGGGCTCCAGTTAGTTAACCCTTCAACAAATTTTTCCCCCGCATGGCGCGTTACATTGCTTTTTTGTTGAAAAACACCAAAATAGCATAATCTATTTTTCCAGTAAAACTACAGTAACGCCTGCTTTGCCAGAATTTCTGACCATCCTGATATAGCTTTCACAAAATCACATTATTTGCTATTTTTGCCCCAACATCTCGAAACGTTATGTCAGCCACGTCATGTGACACGTTTTTTAACTCATTGTTTCTACTAAAAAATTAGTCCTATAAAAGTTGTTTTTCACCTTCTAAATATGCATTTTACGCCTAAAGTATTACTCGCAGCGTCACTGCAGAGACACTGGTCTAGATACGTACTGTCTTTAGCTACATTAGTTTACGTAACGTTTTCGTGTACCTCCCATAAGGGCGGCTGTGTGAAACAAAGCACTGCAGTATGGCAAAAATCTCTTTGTGCAACAAAGCTTGTTTTTGGTCCTTGTGCCACATTTTTTGAGCAGCAGCCAAATGAGACGCACTGTTCGAAAGCCCACAAAATGTTACAAGAGTAGGTGACAGCTACAAGATTTTTGCGTTGCTTGTGAAATTATGCAGTGAAGCTCTTTTTTCTGGTTTTTTATTTTCTTCTTTTTTCCCTCAAATTGAATTTGTTCGCCGAAATGTTTTTAAACAAAAGTAGTAAACCTAAGCTTACCAATATCTGGTATAACTTTGCAATATTTTTTTTTTTTACTGCAAACGTTGATTAACGATTTTTTTGCATGAGATTTGTAGCGTTTTTTTTTGCATTTTTGACGGAACCTCTATCCTTAGATGGCAAGCCTTTTCGAATATCACACATTTTGACTACTTTCACCGCAAACAACATTGCTTACATATATGATAATCCTGAATATGCTAGAAATGCTATTAGATTCCTTGTTCCACGTGCAACACTTTTTTTTAATTTTCTTCAGGATTTTTGGAGATAAACTTGAAATCATCTATCAATTTGTGAATTTTACTGAGCTTATTGAAATTCTTACTCCTTGTTACTTCACTTTAAAATCATTGTATTTATATTTAAGTACATTGCATTACTGAATATTAGTGAAAACACATTAAGACTTCTTGCTGCATTAAATAAATTCATAGTGATCTTAGTGTACAAACTGAAAAAGCCATCAGCAGAAATTTTCCATAGCCGATTAATAGTTGCGTTGAATTTGGGATAGGTTTTTCCAATTCCACAAGTTCTGCTCGTTGAAGAAGTGGATATATCACGCGGTTATTATCCAAAATTAAATATGATGAGACATCAGATGAATTAATAGTCCGTAATAATCGAATCTAACAGTAAGATTTTTCATTACCTAATTTTTAAAACTAATTATCTTAATCTACTGTGAAAGTTTAGGATGTTTTGTAAGAATCTCACGTAAACGAATTTTTTGAAATAACTTTGTAGTAACACCTGTTCCTTTCCAATTTCCTCAGGTTCAGTAAACACAATCCATGTAGCTTTCTCACAGTTGGGTCTTGTAAGAGCTCCAAAGTAGCGAAAAAAACTTTTTTTCTTTGGAAGCAACTTAAACAAATTTATTTCTTCTGTTGAGAGTACCGGGTTTTTGTTTGCGGACGTTTGCACTAATGATTTCACTATGGGCATTAACTGTTCGTTTTCCTTTCCTTCCTAATAAAATATTGAAGGAAAATTTTGAAATAAAATCCTTTAGCCTACATCTGTGGGTATTCCCTGGGCATTATTAATTTGATTTTTTTGTACAGTATTAGCATACTGTTTTACCGTTTTGCTACATTCTTGGACTTACGATGTGGTCAAATCAAAATAAATACAATTAAGGTTGGAAGCACATAACAAAAACTTTGGCATGAGAAAGTAAAGTATTCTCAAGCATAATAAAATTCATTTAGGGTCTAAAATCAAATGTTACGCACACACAGATGAAGACAGCTAAATGATTAAAGAATAAAGGGGATCACAATAACTAATGTCCATTGACTTTATTCAGAAAATCCGCCATTGTCCTGTTTTTAAACCTTCAAATGCCAAATATTTGAAAAACAGGACGTTTATAGGGCACTCACTTGTAATGAAGTTTAATCGAATTAGACGAGAAATATTTAATGAATTAAATCTGCGGAAGTTATATTACTGTCAACTGTGATTCGCAACGATGTTCGACTGGTGGGCAATTTTTTAAAAGGCAATCTTACAGAAATCATACTATTTAGTTCCTTTGGAAAACCGAGGAAGTATTAATTATTAAGATCGACCTATCCAGAGAGCATTGGATCACATAATGTATTAAAACATTAACTCAGATATTATCTAGTCTGCGCCAACGATTTTTTATGTATTGGCACCCTTTAATTTTGACAGTTTTCTTTTGCCAAAACGATATTTACAATAATGGAATTACTGAATGGAACGGATGACTTGTAAACTGCTATCTGTGTTTATTTATTGTATCCTGAAATATTAATAACCAATCAAAGTCAAAAATGGAATTTATTGGTTATATTATGAGTAACCACAGCTGTCTGGATATGAAGTGGCTGCGGTTGTATTTTGAGTTTTACTGTGATCAGTAGGGGTCTATAGGTAAATATATATAACGTATTCCTTAAAATAATGAATGGGGACACATTGGGTTCACAAGATGATATAGCAACATTGCAAAATGTGAAATTATTTTGCGATTTCAAATTGTGTAAAGGTGCTTGTTGCACTTTCATAATTGAGTAGAGGGGTGACTTTTTTTTAAAAAAACGAGCCAATGCATTTCAATCAAGCCTATATGATATATATAGTGACTGCCTTTGGTCAGTTGAGCATGTTTTGGTAACGCTTGTTCAAATTCCCAGAGTATGCGTCATTTTGCTTCTTCAGCGATGATTTATTTTTGTCCTGTAAACTTAAACGTCGATAAAATTTGATCTCAAAAAGCAAGATGTCGGAAAGACTTTTAAAAATGTAAGACGCTGCGCTGGTAAAGTTTTTCAGAATAAAAAGTTACGTAAGCTGTAGTATAATAATGTTTGTGAATATATGTATCCACATTCCTAGAACTGTTTTTGGATTTAAAAAGCCAGGAATACAAATGGTTTTAGATCATAACATACAGAATTGTTCAGTTGTTTACAGTCAATTGTCTTGTACCTTGTATAGGACGCTGATGACCATCAAAGGGTGTTCTTTGTGGTTGGGCAGTGACTCATTTAAATCCTTGTATTGCAACACAGTATTACGCCAGAACTCGTATGCTCGCAAGGTTCCGATAGAATTCTCCCTCGCCTACTCCTTCAACGTCCCTCCAGGGACATGGCGACGGGTCACGGTCACTCGCTAGCACTCGTAATCCCTGACTACGACCCCCTCCTCAGGCCTCACTGCGTATAGACTTCTTCTCTAACGAAGATGGGTAGTTCTACCTCTGTAGGTTCTTGGAATCCCGGTTTTACTGGTTCTCGCAGGTCGTCCTACTGGTTCCGAAGGGTTCTGACCCGATGAAGACCTCAGACAACCTCTGCTCCCTGTTCGGAAACTCGTCCACACTCCCTACCGACTCTTACTGCCCAGTTCCTTGGTTGTCCGAACCTCGACACTGTCACTTACTCGGTAGGGCTATTCCCGTATGAATGTATTGTTAGGATGTACAATGGAAACAATAAACTGCGCCTCCTATCTCTATACTTGATTTGCGAACTTCGTAAAATACTTTTATTCGCAATAACACACCCTCTTCCAGGCCTTCCTGCCTGTTACAAAGACTAGTACTATATTACTAATTAAATTAACCACACAAAATAAATAACTACAAACTAAGAAACTAGTAAGCCTTGACTTACTATTGAAAATAGAAATAAATGATTGGGGTAAGAAATGGGAAATGAGCT
>JAQFZC010007504.1:0-11134 GCA_034695205.1 Dicyrtoma fusca | reverse complement strand
AAACGTGATTTTATGCCCTTTTAGAAAGTGCAAAACGTGATTTTATGCCCTTTTAGAAAGTGCAAAACGTGATTTTACACACTTTTGAAAAGTGCAAAATGTGATTTTACACACTTTTTAAAAGAGCAAAACGTGGTTTTACACTTTTGAAAAGTGCAAAATGTGATTTTACACTTTTGAAAAGTGCAAAATTGGATTTTACACTTTTGAAAAGTGCAAAATGTGATTTTACACACTTTTTAAAAGAGCAAAACGTGGTTTTGTTCACTTTTGAAAAGTGTAAAACGTGATTTTACACACTTTTTAAAAGAGCAGAACGTGGTTTTACACACTTTTGAAAAGTGCAAAACGTGATTTTACACGCTTTTGCAAAGTACGCTATTTGATGAAATTTTAAAACTTGCAATTAGTGGATTTAAACTTTTTAAATGTGTGTAAAATGACGTTTATTGCATTTTCTAAAATGCTTGAAATCGAATTTTGAACTTTTTACAATAGCATACAATCGCCCTGTGCACTTTTTAGACGTCTACAACCCAAGTTTATATTTTTTTAAATGCAAGACATCGCGTTTTGCTCTTTTAAAAAGTGTGTAAAATCACATTTTGCACTTTTAAAAAGTGTGTAAAATCACGTTTTGCACTTTCTAAATGGGTGTAAAATCACGTTTGGCACTTTCTAAATGGGTATAAAATCACGTTTTGCACTTTCTAAAAGGGCATAAAATCACGTTTTGCACTTTCTAAAAGGGCATAAAATCACGTTTAGCACAATTCAAAAGTGTGTAAAACGAGATGGAAAAGTGCATAAAATCGTGATTCGCACTTTTAAAAAATGTTGAATATTACGTTTTGCACTTTCTAAAAACGAGCAAACAAGTGATTTGCACTTTATAAGTGTACAACGTATTTTAGTGGACGCATGTACTTGGTTATGGGTGCACACTATTTGATTTGCCATTATGTTAATATAGTTAAAAATTAAAACTTACCAAAGGGGGGACCAGGTTTCACTGAAAAAATTGCATGTTAAATTGCATAAGAAATTTCAGTTTTCGAATTTCAAGCAAAATTTTGAAAATTGCGCCGCATATTGCGCGCAAGAAGCGCATTTTGCAATCAAAGTATTATGCAATACGTAGTCCATAGGAGGTGTTTAAACGATTTTTGGCCCATTTGGCCTATTCCGGATTTACCATGTCAAGCTGTTCCCTTAGTGTCTAATATAAAGGACCGATACTGAAACAAAAACATACAGAGGACATCTTAAAGACTAGTGCTCGTAATGACAACTGCATAAATTCATTCGGGATAGCAATTTATCAAAATGAGTGCATCAGCAACCTAACGACTGGGCATTCGGGAACCGTTTCTGCGTTTTTTAAACCTTGAAGGGAAAATTAAGGACTTCTGAATTAGTTTCTTGTGTTCACAGTCAAACTTCATGAATGAAACTCACACTTGAATCATTTAAAAACCGATTTTGCATCGCTTTGAATTTCTCGGGGCTAAAACGCTAAAAACTCTGAATTGTCACGGTCACTGTTTTTATAGATTTTTGTCGTTTACAAGAATTATGGATAATTAGTCAGGAAACGAAAACGTAAAAGTAAATAAAAAACTTGAGTGAAACAGTATTTTTACACCATAAATAAGATACAATAAATTATTGACGTTTGTCAATCGAGCAAAAAAGGCATATCCTCGTAAAAAGTACACTTAGTACACAGTGAGTGCTCTCGGTGCAAAACCTCAGTGCTCCGGGAGAGAAGTGTTCAAGAATCAGTGTGTACACCGCAGACTTGTGACACGAAATATCCCCCATAAGGTACCAAAGTTGGACGCAATACCCGCAGGTTCTGAAGACTCTTCCTGGCATTCGGATCAAGAGAATCAAAATACTACTTTATCAATGCGTTTTGATAACCAACGTGCAATGCTTGAATGAAAACTTACATAGGTACTATATCAACTATCCCCTTCACAAGTTATCCTGGGCTTCAAGCCATAAAAATTTTCTGACCTGGGCTCCTGACTTCTACTTAAGATTCTTATTAATTTTAAATTATGATCTGGATGCTCCCATTAATTGGTTTATCTATAAATGACGCAGAGCCAGCCGAATCTCTACAATACTACTAAAAATTCCTCACAGCAGTCATTAAGTCAGTTTGCTTCTCTGCTCACCATCCCGCAATACACAATATTCCCTATACATTCTGCTGTTAAATAATTGCTATAGCCTGTGTAAATTTTGATGTAAGAACCTTATAGTAACCAACCTTGCTGACAGTTTGTGTTGTTTTTAATGTAAGCAATTAAAAGTTCGATAAGCTAAATAAATCATTCCGTATCCTCAGTTCCTCAGTCAATCTTCGAGTTTAGTCCAGGATGCATCAGAAAGAATTTAAGTCTCATACCTAATATTTAATATTTTCTGACCAGATGGTTTCGCCCACTTTCGTCCAAACCAGCCGTGATTAAGAACTTAGTACTCACGTCAGTAATATTGATTACTTATTATGGTAGAATTGTACCAGATGTAATAAATGCTTGTGCTCGTTCTTACTCCTACACGTCCTGCTGCAGCGTATGGCATGCTGCAAGTTTGTAATTTGTTTTTATTACAAATTAATCATAAATTGGTATTAATTTGTTGCTCAAAGATTTCTGGCGGTTTTAAACTGAATAATCATATAATATATTTCTGCGCAACATTTACAGATCGATTACACGTAATGGGGAGATGGGGACGCTGTGTGATGTTAATACTGCAGGAAAAATTCCCTTCCCGTGGATTTAGTGTCAAAGTAAACGAAGCTATTTCATAAAAACTTACATTAATAATAATTAATACGGTTTGCTTGGAGGAGGAATCCACATAGAATGACTCATGAAATAAAATAAAAGTTTGCTTCTTTAAGTTTCCATTGTTAAATTAAATCAATAAATCTATTGAAAGTAATTTCCAGCTTTGGTGCCTGTAATTTATGTAGGTACTTCCTATATGCATTTATACGTAGGTACATAGGTAGACTTTTACTACCAAAATGCGTCCCTGGTTTCCATTGGCAACTGCAAAATATTTTGTTAAGTAACTTGCATGCGGTATTGTAGTCGGTCGACTAACAGTATTTACAGCATAGTTTAAAATCTAACTAAGTCGGTTAATAACAATAAGGCAATTCAAAATGCAGAGTACATTTCAAATATACGGAACGGCGTGCTTGCAAATTAGTTTATATTGAATTACAGTATTTCTTTTGCTGTTCAAGTGGTAATATTTTGTCTTCTAACTAATGCAAAATGGTTTACTACATTTCACCCTAAAGTTGTTGTAGCAAAGCTAATTCTGATCGAGAGAAAGGGGAAAAAGCAAGTTCCATGGGAAAACCTACCTAATATTTCTCTGTATGTAGTTTCGACATGTAAGTGATGGAAGATGTTAGTTTGTAACTTGGACATTTGCGCAATACTGCAAAATAAGATTTGATATGTAGAATCTATTGAGGAGCTACACCATTGTTTTTTGGTACGTTTACAGTAAAGGACCCGGAGTGATCACAGTTACATATTATAAATAGCCTTATTTGGAATTGCCTGATTTTTATCGAGCAAGTTTACACCGATCCCGTTTTTGTAGATTAGAATATTTCACCTTTCAGAATACATCACTCATCAGTGGACGAAACGGGGCATTCTAAAAAAAATCAATAATAAAAGTAAAATTATACAAACCAACAAGTTTTAACTTTCGGCTTTGCTTCTTCCATACGTGGGATTTTTGAGTTGAATTACGTAAGTAGGCGGGAAGCTACATGCGAACAACAAAGTAGAAATACCATTCGGGTAGTTACCTTCCTTCACCACTCCGTTCACATTACGACCTGGAGCAAACAGGAAGTCCTCGACCCAGGCACACATCCCACCTTCCAGCAGAAGCTCATTAATAAAAGGATTGAATTTTTTTCAACAGTTTTTCCATTTCCTCCTCTAATTGTAATAAAAGTGCAATTCTTGTCGTTCATTGAAGATGACGCAGAAGGAAGAAGCCCACGCGGCGTTTTAATTTGGCATAAATTGAAAAGTTCCCCATGTTGGCACATGTGTACACTCTACCAAATGCCATTAAAAGGGAATGAATTTTACATCTGGATCGCATCATAACCGCATCATGCCCGCTCCCTACAAATCCTTCAGAGTTTTCTTTGCAAAGTACATAGCGTCCTGGGTTCTACTGGTTCTCAGTCAAAACGAAGATCGTCAGTACGGCCAATCGTAGCGGTCTATACGACTAATCGAATGACATAATCAAGATATTGTTTCCGACCACCTAATTAAGCTGCTGATGATATCGTGTGATAAGTGCCATATTTACAAAGCATCAATTAGTCAAGACTTTTGTAGGTTTTGTGATGGAATAAAGGTTTTGAATAAATCGCCTTTCGAAGATATAGCTTTCGAAAATAAAGTTTTAAAAATAGTCTGTCGAAGATACTGTTTCGAAGATGTGGTTTCGAAGATGTAGTTTTTGAAGTTGTTAGTTTTGCTACCGCTGACCGTGTACACACATAGGTACGTACACATAGTGGTGTCCCTGAGAACTGCGTCAGACCGAAGATGGAAGTTAATTTTTAATATGAGCGACCGGAGCAAAATAATAAACTGTTTCCGCGTGATAGACTGTCAAAGGAAATTAAAACCATCTTTAAATAACATTCCAACGCAAAAAAATACAATTTGTTCCACACGAGGCTCAGCTTTAATTCATCGTCGGAATTTAAAATTAAACGAAAACAACATCAATATATTCTGCCACATTTGATCCAGTAATGAGACATGAAAAAAGTTATGAACGGGAAAGATGGAATTTTCTCTTTTATCTTATGCGCAATCATTGCATATCCAGAATTACAATGAGGAAGGAAAATGACGTTTATCCAGCAATCTTAATGCCATCGTAAGTGGCCAACCTTGTGGGGTGGAAAGAAAGCTATTTTAGCACGCAGAAGTATCCATGTTAAGAGTCATTTCTGCAAGTTGTTGTGATGCCTCACTTTGCATCAGGTAAAAACAAAATGCTGGATTGACGCGAGTGTTGGCTGTGCTAAGACAGAATTCAAGTAAAAATATCAATTTGTGCCATTTCCTCCCAGTTAGCAAGTGAGTTGGTTTTGGCTTTCGTTACTTCAAATCAAAGATGAATAATTTTACCTATGAACTGGCACACAAATAAGATTCTCGCTCAGTGTGGTCCTGGTCTTACGTTGGGTAAGTTGAAGGCAGACTCTCAGAATGGATCGAGTACAGTCAAGAATTAATTTTGAGTTTTCTCCCAAATATTTGGTTAACCCAGCTTCGGCTAGCAAGGCATTTGGTCAGGTCAACAGATCCAATGTCCTCAAACTTTTCAATGGTAGATAAATTAAATAAAGCACAATTACTTATAATTCATTGTTAATGTTGCTCAAAACTAGACATTTTTACTTGCCCGAAGGCCGACGGCGAGTAAAGAATGGCCAGCTTTGAATTCTTGATTCTTACTAGCCATTGCGTTCCTTTCTGATCAGGTATTTGTATTGTTGTGTCTCACTCGTTTTTGTACAGAAAAATGCAAGGACCAGAACCAGAGGAATGAGAAGCATTTTTTGGAGGAAGTGTTTGCAGCCTACATCCCGTACATGAAGGAGCGAAGCAAGGAGCTTAACCGGGAGATGCTCTTCGTCTACCACAAGTTGATCTCTTTTGAAGGATCTGTTGCGTCCACGGAGTACAAAGCACTCGTCCGGGACTGGAATGAAATGGAGGCGGAGTGGGAACTCATCTTCCAGTCACACGAATACGCCACCAACTTGGCGAAAGTATTGTACGTTATTCTTTTATTCAATTATTTCCTTTACTTTACCTTCCACAACACTCAAATCTCTACGGCCTGTCCCATAGCATGGAAAGCTCCATTTTTCTGTCCTATTGTTAATAGACGAGGACAAGTATGTACCGGTAGTAGTAGGCATTCCAGTTACCACACCTAGCTTAGTTTTGAGAATTTTTTTTTAAGAATTGAAATTTCACACCTAGCTTTTAGTTGCATGTGAATGTCAAATGAGAGTTAGCTCAACATACGATAGCTGTGAGGATATTCTAACGAGGAAACTATAGAGCTCATCCCTTCTCAATTGCTCCATTTACTATTTATTCGAAAATATTTAAAAAACATGTCTCACACGAGAACTTCAAGTCAGTGGTTGTTTCTGTTCGAATAACTCTGGCCAAACACAAAACGGTCACTGTTTTTAACAAAATGGGGTCATTTTCAAAAATTCATTCATAACATCATTTTGGACTGTATGAACAGAAACCGACAAAGACAAAAGTATAACGACGTATAGGTATATTCAATTAGGACCGTGGGTGCGCGGGTGGTTTTATGAGCTTACAGTAGTGAATTTGTTGGAGATGTTTTAGATTACTTATGTGCATGTCCCACCAAGTTAAACCGGAACCATTAATTATTTCTAGACTCTGCAGTGGTTCTCTAGCTAGGATCTTTGTAGACTTATGACTCTAACTATTTATTTAAAAAAATGCAAAAAACGTTTTGTACTTTCGTCAAATATTTCAAATTTTCATTTCAGTCAGTACGAAGATATGATTCTGTAAAACAAACATGACTTTTTAAAGAACATTCGTCATGTTTGACCCAGGTCATCTGAGCAGAATCGATAATTATTGGCTTCATGTTTTCTTATGTTTTATATATATGTGTATGCTCTTTTCGAAAACAAATATCTCGGGCGATTCAGGCGAGAAGGACTCATAAAGTATCCACGTCATTAGTAAATTAGTTATAAATAGAGTCAGATCTTCATTAGTTGGTTTTGCCACGTATGTATCTTGTGAGGGTAGATTTTAAGGTAGCTACTGAGTTCGGCTACTGAGTGGCCGACGGTCTACTGGCCAACTACTTGCCTGCTTTAATCTTCCCAACCGACCGGAAGTCCAACCGGACAACGTCCACACTTTCATCTTGGAATAAGGTAAAGTGGACTACTACCCACTTTGCTTACTCTGCAAATTAACGATGTACATACTAACTTGCCTACGGATAAAAAATCACAGTAAAATGGATTTATTTTGTAAGCGTTTAAAAACACAAACGAACTGCTTGCTCGGTTGTCAACTTGCAGAATGGGCAAATTGGCAATTACGGAGTCCAACTGTCCAGTTTTGGCAAAGTGAGCAGCCGCGGCGATGAAAGTAGGCAATGAGCTTGTAGTTGGCAATTATTCCGTCTTCTGTCGGCCAAACCTCAGTCCGGTGAATAGTCCGTAAATCGGAATTTAAACCCAGAAATAAGTGAGCCCGTCGAGTAAGCATGGTAGCTTTTTGAATTGAATGAATGCAATTAATTTTTTCAAGTCTTAAAATTAAAAATTGTCCTTTATTTATCTTTTCGATCGGTATTCTTATTAGTATTGGCGGTTCTAATACCCATGTTTGAGGTGAACGTTTCATGCTAACTGTGGAGGCAGGAGTGGTTTCTTGGAATTGATTGTGCTCGTGTGCTTGGCGTTTGTTAGATTTGGAGGGAGGAGTCATTTGCTGAAGATCCTGGAGTTGCTGAGGAATTCCGTGGTGGCGCACCCGACGACGGACGAGAGAATTATGGTCGGTTTGTACAGAGCGCACGGGACTGCGCGGTGGACGCTGGACCGGGAGCCGGACAGCCAGGAGACGAGGCGCAAATACCGGCTTCTCTTCACTGCGCCCACGCAGAAGGACTTTCTCCGCGGATGGCGCACCAGCGTTGCCAGCGCCAAGGCCAAGCCGGTCCATTCATTGCGAGACTTAGAGCCTCAGCAGTCGCTCCTGGCAACCATCTGCTTCTCCTGCTTTAAATGATGCCAAACAATTCACAGTCATGCATTCAAGCACCACCCTTCTCCTGAGCAACAAGTGAAAGTACCTGTTACAAAGCTAATCGCATGCAAAATAGCAAGTATATAGAGTCCTCAAAATGTACCTACTTATTTTTAGTCGACCATGTGTGCATGCAAAGTTGGTTTTTTCAACATTTATTTAAAAATTTCAAAACAGCATAACATTCATAAAACAACTTTAAATCTGTAATCTCCTCGTCATTTCCGTTAAAATCGTGAACTACAGGATCCCATTAGGCCAAAATTGAAAGAAATTGAAGTTACCGTGTTATTGTACATTATTATTTATACAGTATTCCTTTAGTAATGAAGGCTTGATTAAACTAAAATTATGAATGACATCAAACTATTGTTAAGGTAATGAGAATGAGCAAAGCACGGCACTATGGGAATAAATGCAGATAACAACGGCAGTGACGAAGAACGACAGATAATTTGATGTACGCTTTTTAGTAGGCTTATTTATAACGACTGACTGTCCTGGAATTCGGAATTACCTGCTGCTTAGACTGATGTAGTAAATACTTGAATTGCAATAAATATAAAATGAAAGATGGCTATGGATTCACAGTGAGCAATCAGTAACAACTGGTGACTTTAGTAATGTTTAATTCCCGTTTACATAAATTATAGAAATCAAGGGCAGAGAAACAGAGCCCGCACCCCTAAGTAAGTATGTAATTACAACTGACAAGTTTACGACGGCTGACCTGCAGAATACTGGAAACAGAGTTCCTCCTTACAATCACAAAATAACACTCATTGCTTCAGCACTGGCCGATGGCCTTTCATAGAGCCAT
This sequence comes from Dicyrtoma fusca, assembly GCA_034695205.1. NCBI lineage: Eukaryota > Metazoa > Arthropoda > Collembola > Symphypleona > Dicyrtomidae > Dicyrtoma > Dicyrtoma fusca. The sequence goes on along the minus strand of JAQFZC010007504.1, from coordinate 2,395 downwards.
CAAACAAAGAGTGCTTCAAATAGAGGCTTTGTGTCACATATGAAAACGAACGATTAAATTCTCTAATTGTTGTGAAGCTTTGTCGTATCCTAATGCAAGACACCGTCTGTATTACTTGGGGGGACTTTGTCCGGGGAAATTTTGTCTGGGGCCAGTGGCATGTAAGGATGTTGTACTTTCACCCGATAGCTTTCACTAGAGCACTTTTATGCATCAACATGCATCCTAATCTGTATTTACATAGGTACGCTCCTATACAGTCATGCAAAAGAATGATGATCTGCAACTTTGAACTTTAGGCATTAAATAGGTATCTCAGCTTGAACGGGAAAAATCACCTAACTATAGATTTCCTTACAGATTAGGATAGACTTAATTATAGATTTCCTTACGGTATAGGGATTTAGCTTATAGGTACGTTGCGTTGGTTAGTTGATAGAGATTCTTAGTTTTCCGTCTGTTTCGTACTCTCTGCTTGTCTCCGGTTCAATGCTTTCATTCAGATGGCTAATGCAGTTTGTGGTTTTCTTATTTTTTACGACTTGACTCCCTCATGTTCCCTGTGCATAGATAATTCTTTTTAACGTAACAACTATTTTTATTCCATATTTGACAAAGTCTATATATTGGGATTAATAAAGCTCCTATACGAAGGCATGCTCGAATCCTTTTCTAGAGTGTAAGTTAACTTATATAGTACAGAAATACTTAAATATTATTTGAAAATTGAAATATTTGTTATTTTAAAGTTGTTTTTAAAGACTTGGGTTTCAAAAATCTTTTTTTTCGCTCATCACATTTTCGAAAGTCCAGTTTCCGACTATCCGAAGATATAGTTTTCCAAGGTTTATACACTCTAACCAAAATAAAGCTTGAATTACAGCCACGCCAGTAGTCCAGATACCTGCCATAAATTCTTTGGAGGAATTCGTGAAACTGGACAAATTGGTGCGCAATCTACATTCGACCTACATATATAATTTTGCTTGCACTATTGGGTCAGGAAGGACACTCAAATGCACGTGAGCATACATTTAGGAGTTGTACTACGGTTTTAGGCTTCTGAAAAAATAGATACACTTGAAAGCTTAAGGTTTGTGAGCAAAATCAGCACAATTCATTTTTTTCGCTAAATAGGAAGCTTAGTTACGAAAGATCAAAATATATACTTGTTTAATAAAACTTAAAAAGTACTCTGTATTACCATTGTAGCTAGTTCATATGTTGCTCTTTCCTTTATAATTATCTGAAGCGTAGTGCTCCTTGAAGAATTCCTTGTGAACAAAAATATAGTCGTGAATCCAAGGACCACTGACAACTTCCAAAAATTTATAATTTTTGGTAGCCAAAAACTCCTTTACTTCTACACCAGTTGGACCATTGCTTTCCACGGTAATAACCTATAATAAGACAGAACAAAATGGATTTACTTGTTGTATGTAATACGTCTTCTTTAACGACAGCCACGAAGCGACGGCGACGAAGCATAAGATGTTTTTTCTGTAGATGGCAGATGGCATAAAGATACCATTTCACGTAATGGTTTGATTATTATTTTGCCATTTGTTATCATGATAAGTGCACCCCTAATCCCTACCTTAATGAACACGAAATCCCATGGGACAGTTTTCAAAATACGCAGTTCAGCCCCTTCTACGTCCAAGCTAAAGTAGTCAACATTTAGGGTTTGACCCAAGGCACTCAAAATGGATGTCAACGGGAAGCACTGGACTTCAAACTCTTCTTCTTCCGCTTGAGAGTTACTGCGAAAATTCTTGTCAGTTAATTCAGATATTTTGGACAAAGAACGTCCGTCCTTCCTTCGAGTCATTCGGACCTACAGTTTTATTGTTATTGTCTTTAAAAAAAATTTACCTGCATGCTACGAAAATACGTGTTATCTGAAATTGATCACTTTTTTTTTTACATGAAAACATAAATACCAAATGATTGTAATTTCACTAATAATTATTACTTTTTCTTCGTATGGATTAATGGATAGACAGGCATTAATTGCCCAAGCTTTCCTTTGCCTTGTCATGAGTCGAATGTAATTGTTTGGATCTGCTTCCACTAATAAACCGGTCCAGTTGTAATTCTGTTCCAAGTGTAATGTGTTTGAGAGGTCGACGCCGTCAAAGGCACCGCATTCGATAAAAAATCCATTTTGCTGCAACAAACCAAAGATTAGGGACTCAAGTCTAACGTGAGTTACAACGCAAGTACTTGCATTTTTGCTCTTTACAGTGGCCAATGCTGCTGAAATAATTCAAACATTATTCATTATTCATTACCTTCCGATCTAAAAGCTTTAGTACGGCCTCCTGCAGTCTCTTCACTGCCGTCAAATCCGTTGTTGTGTCCGGCGTGATATTGTATGGTTGTTGAGAGGGAG
>JAQFZC010007503.1:0-11138 GCA_034695205.1 Dicyrtoma fusca | reverse complement strand
ATCTTGTAATGAGCCTAATGTTGCCTTGAAAGGGTGGCCCAAGTTTGACAAGTTCTGGTCAGTTATCGCAATGTGCGAGGAAATATTGTATCTTTACAAAAATATTTTTCGTTACGATTAGAATGAATTGGATCACAAAACTGGATAAATTTCAATCTCTTTCATGCCACACACAGAATAAGACCGGAAAGAGGTGTAGTTAATTGTATTGAGTTGCCACAGCACAACACATAATCAGTGGACGCTGTATTTTGAGATTATAATTCTATACCGATGGAAGAATTCCAAGTTTATAGGCGTAAGTTTATGTATATACATATACGTGGGTACTTCGTTCATATAGTCTGTATGAAATACAATGTGGAAGTAATAATCATGTAATTTTAAACCCAGTATTTGAAATTCATAGCATAAGACAAGACTAAATCCACAGGAATGAAATGAAATTAATAAGTAATGGAATTTTGTGTTGCATTCCAAAGCCAGTCAGTGGATAGTGGATAGCCAGCTTGTAGTAGATTAATTAATTATTGCGTTATGTTTCAACGCCTTGTTCGTGAATGGGAGTTTAAATGAATTCCTGTGGGAATCAAAGATGGACAATGCAATGCAATGAGAAGCTCCCTGTCCCTAACTGACTATGCTTTTTAGTAGTTTTACTCATATTTGTGTGGAATTATATGGGGGTAATAATATAAAATATAAACCTGCATGGGTACATACACGCCTTTGCTTTGTAATAAAAGCGGAGTGGAAGCTGGACAATTCTTTTTATCATCTGTGCTCCGTTCTCTGTTTGATGTTCATAATGGGAAAAAGAAAGTCTAAAAAGTTACTGCTAATTTTGAGTGTAGAGTCCAACTCTGTACAGTGCAGTAGTGTAAAGCAACAACAGCGACGTAAGCGCTTATTTGAACTCTACTAATAAATTACCTAGCTTTATACAACTTCCTACTTCATTCAGCTAGCTTGAATCATTTAAAAGTAGGTAGTCTAGGTATGTGTTTAGAGTGGAAATGTGCAGTAGAAATAACTACAGTACTGGTCAGTACACATCAGTTATAATTTACTAATGTTTACACTCTTGATTTACATATATTTTGTTGGTGAACAGGAAAGGAAAGCTAATTAAAACTCCATCCCAAGGTCCCCGATGCCCGGTGGTAACTCACTTATTAAAGCGCAGCCAAAACTTGCGCAAAACCTTACCAGGATATGGATTAAAATTGAAAAACTTACCAATACCAAGTCAGGTGGCTTACATCATGATAAAGTTTGTATTCAAACAGGAAAGAGCTGGTCATTGTATTAAAGCGCATAGATTAATGAATTCGTTAATGAATTATTATTATTTCAGACTCATGCTCCTCATTTCCGGGGACCCGGGACTGCACTGCCAACTGTACTGTGCTCTGTGTACCGTAGCAACCAAAACCATTGTCAAACCATCATCATTCGTCAAATTCAAAAATCATGAACTGAGAGGATGGATAAATGATGTCATTCGGACGATCGGATCATACATAACAGTGATGCAATGAAAAGGATAACGGAATTAGCCAACTTAATTGGGAATCGAGTAAATCCGCTATGGAATAATGGAATCTAAATTAAAGGGATTACAAAGTGATTCATAATCAGAGAAAGTTTGTAGTGCATGGCAGTCACCATTTTGCATTGGGATACCGTCAGCCGTCAACCGTTATGCAGATAGAGATATAGTGTCAAGATACATTAATTAGACTGAAGAATTTCCAACATTATAAAGTTGAATGAATCAAAGTCAAAGATGCCAACTATGTATACCAGAAGTACTACCACCACCATCATAGAGACGCAGGGAAGTGTTCAGTCCTCGTCCTAATGCAGCTGTCAATGTCAAACGTTGATCTATAGAATACAGAACAGAATAGAAGCCAAACCAAAGGACGAAACTCACTACAAAGCTACAGAATAAACCATGGATCGAATCCCAGTCTTCTAGTTAGCAATGTTATTAAACTAACAGCTAACCAGTGAGTTTCCCAGTGCCAGTGCCAGTGCAGTGGCCAGTTATCATGTGTGTTGGATGTTTGATCCCATGATCAAAGTGACAGGTTTACATGTAAAATACCAATGTAGTGCAAGTCCATAGGTAGTAACTAGTGTACATAGTTAGTCGTACTTAATCATATCATGGAATATTATGGATCCACGTAATTATCTTCATACACTCGGACTCTAAGGTATCGGTAATGGCATGGTTCGGTGATGAAGTAAAGAGATAACCTTGTCACTTGTCATGAGAACTAAAATGAAATAACGATCAGACAGAGATCAGATCAGAAGGGGGAAAGTCAACAGTCAACTGTAAAATCCATTAGGCTAATTAAACGTAGAGCCCAACCAAACCAAACCAAACCAGGGTGTTCACTTTTCCTACACACATTCAATTCCAACTCCAAGGCAGGCAGGCAGGGAGCAGTACTCAACTTCGACTTCGAAGTCGAATTCGACTTCGTTTCATACAGTAAGTAAAGTTACTAACTAGCTCCTGCGATATTTGATACGATAAACTTTATATTGTGTGTTCAATGTGTAAGGTACCCATGTCAAGTCATATTCTATAGCACAATAGCACTCAAACCGAACTGCGTCTTTTATCGTGACTATAGCTATACTACGACTATAGTTCTGTTATGGTTATAATCATTTTCTTATCTGCTTATATTTTTTTTTTCGCTACAAGAGTTTTATTATGTTGCTGTTTTGTTTTGCACTAGGAAGTCAACTTTTGAAGATTTCTTATCAGTTCCCATTATAATCCAATACGGTGGACGGACGGACGGACGCGGTGGGGACTATCCTATGACAGACGTGTCCGTTAAACACTACTGTGAAATTCAGTTATACTATATATTTCCTAGATAGGAATAAGAGAGCCCAATTCAGTAGTCAGTAGCCAGTAGTCAACTTTTGACGTAATAATAATGATAAAGTTAAAAGCTGAGATGTGATCAAGGAACACTCTATATCTGTATGGAATTTTTATTTTTATAATGTCCTCTCTCATGTAGAATTCCATTGTTAATTAATTAGGATTAGGTTATTCGAGAAGGAGATTGTAAAACAAAAAATCCATTAAATTATATGGTTGCCAGTTTGCCAGTTTGCATTACAAAAAATTAAAATGATGGAAGCATAATGGCTTGTTAAAATATGTAATAGGCACTTAGCCGCCTAATGCATTATTATAGTACGTCCCTATTATTGATTGCTTTAAAATATATTATTATGGTATACACATTCGCCGTTCCTAAAAATATTTAGTTTTACATTCGCATTTCGCAAGGTAATAAAGGGAAATATTACTAATGTCTCAAGTCTCAGTATACCCAGGAAGGAATATAACTATCTCATTTTTTGTCCGATTTTTGGAAACCATAACATAATATTATTACGCATATAATTCTGATACAATTTAATGGCCATTTTTTTTAGAAAGCTTCAAATTCTTCATCTAAATGTGGGTAGTACTTTAGTTCTGCAATTTTTAAAATGAACGGTAAGTATAATAAGCCAAAGTTATATGCAGTAGCTAGAGCTAGAGCTATATATATAAGAAATAAGAGCGCTTAGCGAGTAGTACATAGGTACCGACCTATACCTACCTAGGGCAAATGTAATACATAGCTGACCATGAGAAGGAACACTTTTAACCGGATTTCTTTCTTTTCTTTTTTATCTTCTGTGCGTGGTTTCAATGAAATGAAGTCATCAAAAAGACTCTGCTTTTCACTTTCAACAACTTAAACAATATGACAGCCATAAAAATATTAATTACTTTTTATGCTCAGTAAAAAAATTAACTGCGGCTAATAACCAGTACAAATAATTAGAAATAATTAAAATTTTATTCAGATAATCATGAGGAATTTGTATGTAAGGAAAACAAACATCATCAAGTACGTATATACGTTTCTTCCTTCTGATTCTGACACACTATAGACCAAGACCATACGCACCTGACTTTACCAAAAGAAACTAGGTAGGTACCCAATGTAAATAAGTAGGTGAGGTTGGGTGTCTTTGGACATGTTGTTGATTTTGATTACAAGTAATGCTCACCTTCAGAGCTTGCAATTATGCATTCGAAGCATTTTCCTGATTGTGATTATGAGTGTGAATGTAAAAGAAGGAAAAAAATGAATTAACTATTAAGTCAGTCATGAAGGAAGAAATGAGCTGTGAAACTATGCTATGTGATTGATGACAGGGTTGTATGGGGTGCAAATGAGGGAACATGTAAAGTATCTATTAAGTTTCGTAAAAATAAATGAAATAGTTTTGATGATTTATAAGCTAGAAACGAGGTATGTGAAGCAAGGTAGCAGTGGACCAGGGTCATAACCGTATGTATGTAGGTAGGTACTTTGTAATAAGATGCTGCAGTAAACTAAAGAAGAAATAATTTAAACGGATTGACGATGGGCATAAACAAGTTATAGGATTATCAGATTTTTTTTTCTCCGAGACACATTTTGGTGAGATCTGGAATTGGAATTGGCGAGTGTACTGTAATACATAATGGCTCGAAATTGCAACGGTCTCTTTTTAATCTTTGTAGACAGACTAAAAAAAAATTTACGAAGCAATAATACCACTAATAATAATATAATGTGCTGCTGCAATAATCCACACAAGAGATAATGGAAAAACTGACTGGGCAAGGTTCTTAAAAATATGTGAGTCTGACAGTTGGAATTATCGTCGTAAACAATTATGTCTGATCTCTCGCAGGTTAGTGTGTGTACTTACCCCTTGCCTATTGTACAGAGTACAGAGTAGTTTCGCCATTACTTTGCTTTACTTTGTGTGTTCAGTTGACGCTGCTCTTAATCGCTTCCTATATCAAACTGAATCCCAGAACTCAGAACTCACCTGCACCTCGAAAAATCAGTTCCTATATACCAAAGTATGTATGTACCTACGTGTGCTATTAAGCAAACTATTGTCCATTCATTGGCGTTCCAGTTCTGTGTGATAAAGCAAAAGCAATAGCAATAGTGCAGTGCAACGCAAACATAATCCAGATTAACTTGTTTACGATTTCGTTGTTGGAAAAATTTCACATTCTCATGCATTGCTGATTTAATATCGTGAAACATCAATTGTTTTATGTAGTGTGCAGATCAGATCAGATCAGACTGATGACATTCACACGAAATCCTAATACGAATTTCATGATGAAATAATGTATGTATAACTTGTTCGTGATTGCGACTAGGTATGTATATGTTCACCGTACAGAGACAGAGACAGTGCAGTGAGTGAGTGGTGAGCTCAATAAAAATGTTTGGGAGGGAAATAAATTTGAGAAAATCATTGTATAGTAAAATTTGTATCGTTAAATTATAATTTTGTTTTTTACCTTTCATCAATTCCAAATAGCTATATTTAATGGAGTTAGTATCCCTATTGAAGTACCGCTGAGCTATCAATTACCCAAATTAAATGCTAACTTAAAAACAATGGGTAATTTTTATAGTGTGTCCCATCCATTCAGGCAACATGCATTAATGCAATTGACTGTGTGTAGGTTTACATGTGTGTGAATGTAAAATGAATGTGTAGAGATCAAAATCTATAATAAAGATAGGTATTCACTTAATTCATGAAAAACAGTCAAAAGTTATTGACCACCAGTATAACGATAGCAATAAAATTCTGTACTTATGAGGTTGCCGTCGATATCGATACAAAGCGCAAAGGTGCGGCAAAAAAAGACTGCAAATACCAAACCCAGTGTAATATTTTATGAGAATGAATGTTTTTTTTCAGCATTTCCTAGATGATGGGTTCAAACTTCAAAGCAAAGGTCATTTTCGTCAAAGATTGTCAATTCAATGCCATCAAGGTACTGATCCTACAGCAGCGTAATAAGATAAGTTTACTTTGATTTTAATTGTGATTGTGACCTTAAGTGATTCGGTGGAAATTTATGTGTACAGTAGTTTTTATTCAAGGTAAATTCTATCCCTGAGTAATATCCGTCGGGGAGTTAGTAGCCACGGTCATAAATGACAAGTAAATTAAATTATTATTTACAACTGCATCATTATATCATTATATTGTAAACGTACCTACACCTATTCGTTGGGTGGGAAAGAAAAGACACCTTTTGTGAGTTGTGACCGTACTGACAATAAAAATGTAAAAACAAGTCAAAGGTTGCATAGGTAATTGGGATGAATTATATTTGATTAACCATTTTATTATTACTTTTACTTCAACAGATGACATTCCATCTCCCTTCCTCTTCTCTCTTGTGTGGACCCGCACTTGAAATGTTCAAATGAAAATGTTCAGACGATTGACCTCACTGGATCTTGGATGCTCGAAGAAACATACGAAATATAAGCAAGGAAATAAGTACTGCTGATGACGGATACTGCGTAAGTGGTCCCGGCGAGTGAGACGAACTTGATCGAGACTTTCGGGAACGAAGATGAAGGGGGTAATACACATGGGCATATGTACACACCTACTCCATCGCATCTTCTCCTTTTCTGTAGAAATACCAACAACCAGGAACCAGCTAGAAGATATTACCCGGGTCGTTTACATCTATACCCTATTGGATTAGGATGCGGGTTTTCTATTTGTATTGAATTTAAGCTTGCTCGGGTCAGTTGTACTTTGTACTGGTCCTGATAGTTGATAGTGGAGCAGTACTTTAGAGGAGGACGGATTCGGAAAACATGATTCTTCACTTATCTCCCAGTTTCACAAAACATGTGTGGAGAGCATCAAGTTTTCAACGTCAAAATCTTGAATTTATATCGTACAGGAAAAATATATGGGAAAAAAGACGTCAGTTTCTTTATGTAAGGCAGCCTACAACTCCGGACTCCGAATCCGAACTGCCATGCAATCCACTTACGCTTCGTCAAGACCAGGACCAGAACTAGGACCAGGGCTTCCTTACTTCTTCTTTTCATTGCACTGGAGAAGATGCCAAGCACTGCCTGCTCTCTTCATCCCCTTCCTGTCCTCAACAATTTCTCACAATCAGAACTTTGTACTTAAGGTCATACTCTCCTACACTACCGAAAGAAGAAATGAAAGTACCTACCTACCTACACCTACCAATACCGAACCGATATAGGATTCACAGGAATCTCTTTCGTAATGTATGCATTTACCTTGTGTGAGTGCCTGCCAACGGTCTACTAGCGAATCTTCTGTGGGATGTATCTAAGGCACATTGGTGGATGGACGGGGCTGGAAAATGATTGTGAAATGCACTTGAAAAGCCAACAAAGTTTTTTCCCAAGTTCACATGAACACCTTATTTATACCAAAATCGCAATCCCAAGATAGCTTAGTGCGTAGTTTGAATCCCATGTTCTATAAAGTTAGAGTGATACCCCGTGAGATAGTGCAGGGAACTATCTGTAGTGATCTGTAGTGAAAGGTGAAATAGTAGCAGTAGTAGTGTGGCTCTATGAAACATACTGTAGAGGGATTCTTCTCCAAGAATGAACTTCAGTGCTGCCCAGGAGTTGATCAGTCAATGGACATACGAGAGCAACAGAGAGAAAGAGGATGAAAATAAAAGTGCGTTCCTCTTCCTCCGACAGTGTATGTATACATCCATGGCAGAGAATTTCTACCTTCTTCAAGATTTATATGAAGTTTCCCCTGGGATTATTCCCAGACATTGTATTGCTCTGCCAAGATGAAATTGTTCTGAAGGGTTCGAGGCTCAGAAGGAAGGAAGGAGTGAGTGTTCCAGTGTTTCTTCTACATACGTCTCCCACGGATACTTTTTACTCTGACTCTGTGTGTATGTGTCTGTACCGTCCGTTGTTACTGTTACTGTGTGAGCAGTTCTTGAAAGTTGACTAGACAGGAGACAAGAGGAAGAGAGACAAGAGGCTGCTGTGCTCTCTCGGATCCGATGCTATCTTCGCCAATCTTGAGCCCAGGAACGAGTCAACGTGAAGAGGAAAGTAATGAATGTCATGTGGAAGGGAGGGAAGAAATCATGTTGTCGATCCAATATAGTAGCAATATCCAACTAAAATATAACTTTCTCACTTTATTAAATTGTGTCGTACAAAAAGGCACTTGATTATTTTATACTGTTTTACTTATGTCACGTCCTCCCCACAAAGTACACAAGGAAACAAGGAAACATTATTTTTATGGGAGTCTTTAAGAGTTTTCTTATTATTGCGCTACATTCTCCATCCGATCCCCTTCTTTTCAGTCCGTGCAGTGCTTCTGCACTGGGCTGCCGGCTGCCCTGTTATTATTGTTGTTGTGGTTGAATCTCTTGCCAATTTTATTTTTTATTTTGCGCAAACATCTTATTAAATTATTAGTTGTTGATTCGCTGTCGGATAAAAATGAATAACATTATTGTCTCATTCTCTTTTGCAGAGAGAACGCGATTTGATGCCAGACGGAGACGGAAACCGAAGAAATTTTTGTAATTTTGTTCCGATTTTTCGCCGCCTCTTTGACGACGAAGACGAAGTAAACAAATTTTTGTGGTTTTTGCTGTCATCCGCATCAAACCGAAACCGAAACCGTCTCGACGTCCTTATATACACGTTTAGGTCCTTTTTTCCTTGGAAATCGTGGGCACTTGTAACCAGTACAGTACCAGCACCAGGATCAGGACAGGGACCAGGACCAGAACCGGAGCCACAGCGTTGTAAATGTAAATAAGAAGAGAAGGAACTGTTTGTTTATAGAACGTGGAGCACGACAAAGCATCGCATCGAGAAAAATTCCTTGAGGCACTGAAAACTGCTAGCCTTGTCATCATCCTCGTTGTTGGGCTGTCGGCAAGGAGAAAAGAAAAGCTATATCTTCCGTCCCGTGTCGTCAGGTTGACACTGATAAATCTCAAACAATTTTCTACTCGTCCTCGTCAGCCTCTATTTTTCAGTTCGAGACTGCCACTAGGGTCGACGGTTGTTGGTTTGTGTTCGGGTCGTCGGTCCTCGAACCGAAGGAGAGAGTGAAAAGGACCCGCCGCCCTATGAACACACGGTCATGTCATACTACTACCTACATATTATTATCTTGATCTTACCGATGCGATGTAGGTACGTAAATATATATCTGTATATACTTATATACCTACGTATACCTACATTGCAAACCAAACCCTACCAGGGGCCACGGGCATCAAATAAGAAACATATTTTATCCACACACACTGGTCTTTTTACCGTTGACATCTCGTCCCCTGTTATTCTGGCCCTGTCCTTGTGCTCCTCAGCGGACAAAGTATAAAAAATGTTTTCACCCTAGAGGCAAATAATCCGGATCCGTATTCGAATTTTATTCCTTTCTTATCCTACGCCCTCCATACGACTTTGACATGAATCACTGAATCAGAATCACAGTCTGTCTGCCAGTCTGCCCCCTTTTGTTCTTTCCCATTCCATTCTTGCGAATTTCACTTTTGTATGACCTTCATGTGTATTTCCCTTCAAAATTCCTAATTTCCGTGAATCCTTAAGTCGCTGTAGGTCTCTCCCTTGTATTTATGTATATTTCAAGTTCATGCCGTCACCATCCGCTAATTGCATTTGTGTGCGTGCGGGGTGCATCGGATCCAAAGGACCCAAAGCGGAAGGATTAGAATTAGATCTGATGAATGGATATTAATTTAATAATTTATCATAAATTGGAACTCTTGGAGCTGCTACCATGCTGGTACTGTGCTCTTTCTCCCATTCTCCTCTCCTTTTGTGTGTAGTAGTATCCATATCAGTATTTCAGATATGAATAATAATAATAATAGAGGCTTTTGGTTTTGGTTTTCATTTGAGGTTGAAGTTGAAGTTGAAAGTTAGTAGGAGTCTATAGCTTGTGGCAAGTACGGGCCTCCTCCTTGCCTTGGCTTTGGCTTTGGCTTTCCTTCCCTTTCCTCCTGTCTGCATTTGTGTGGGGAATTGAGAATTTACGTTTATTGTCTCGGTGCTCATGGTTGACGTTAGGTTATGTTATGGTTCAGTCATGGCAACCACACAATTTTACAACTTACCCTTTTTACTAACTTGACGTAATGTAATGTAACGTAACGTAACGTAAAACGTAACCCTTGTGGGTATAGCTTGAGCACTATAGTGAGGGAACTTTGGTGTGTATTAGTGTGAGGTATTATCGTCATATTTTAACGTACGGATATGATATTAAAGAGCAGTAGTGAAAAGATATTTCACCCCTCGTCCTCGTCATACTTGGCTACACTTTGTCCAATAGTCATATAGGCTCCCTTCTGCCAGGCCAGACCAGACGACAGAGTCAGTTCCAGTGCATGGAAGATGGAACAACAATTGCCCAAGAGCAAGAGCAGAGAGAGAGAGAGAGTATGGCTCTTCAGCCCTCAGCCCAGCAACCAAAAATGTTTTATATGACATTCCAGTTCCAGACCTCGTAAATTTCTAATTAATTGCTTAATATCTGTTGCCTGCTTGGGGTGAAACCGTACGACACCCTGAGACACATTTGCAATAATGTTATTATGATGGCTAGGATAATGGTAATTATGAATCTTCCACTCTCGATCCTCTCTTTATTTACTACACGCGGTACTTCCTACTTCCTGGTCTGGTCTGTGGAGCTGGTTGTAGCCGGAGAGCCTTCAATTTGAAATTTGAATGTTAAAAGCTTTTTAACTTTTGAATGGGACAGTACTAGAGCAGCATTATAGCAAGTAGAAGTGGAACCACTTCATTTCTCATAAGTAATTATATCCTTTGCTTTGTTATTCGATAAAAATGGTTGCACTTTTTTTTATCCGAGCCATTTCTCATCGTTGTAGCTGTCATTTTGTCATCGATTAACGTAATTACCTACGTAAAATACAGAATACAGATAAAATACGGATACGCATAGTTGAGCTTTAGCCTATTCGAAACTGACACACCAGTGAAAGAATGCTTTAAAAAATTGCTTGTACGACAAATGCACTTTTCAAAATAGCCAAAAATAATAATTTCAATTTTTGAAAGGTATACATAGTTCAAAACCAGAAATGAACATTTTCAAAAAGGTTGCAACACAGTATTACGCCAGAATGTCAATGCTCGTATGATTCCGATGGAGTTCTCCCTCGCCTATTCATTCAACGT
>JAQFZC010007502.1:0-11139 GCA_034695205.1 Dicyrtoma fusca | reverse complement strand
ATGAATTTTACTTTTTTATTGGTTTTCAACATTTTATTTTAAGCGACCACAATTGCAAGGAAACCACAATTGCAAGCTTTCACCCTATTTGTTTCTATTTCTACCTACCATAAGAAAGATCTATCGAATGCTATTTAACGCAAAAAACACGAACATTGAACATTTCATTGATTTCATCTGCCTGCTCGCTGCCTGCTAAAAACTGAAGAAACAGTTGACAGTAATTTTTGTTGACGAGTCCTGTCATTAATTTCATTTTCATTTTGAGTAAGTCTGTAAGTAGGTCACAGGTCGCAGGTCAGCCATAGCTATAATAAATAATAATAGAATAATACAAATAAAGCTTCAAAATACAATGAAATACTTGCGTAAATAAGAAAACCGGGACACAACAGAGACAGATCAGACAGATGACAGATAGTTTGACAATAAATACCAGTTCTGTTCCTAAGATTGGACCACGACAGCCCGGCACTGTCAAACTGTCAACCGTCTCAGACGTACTTACAATGCACCGCCTATCGTCAATAATTTTTATTGTGCTATTTTAAGCCTGCCTTTAAAAAACTACAGGTAGGTAAGTACTTCTATTTACTTAAAAAGGGATACATTCAACATTTATTTTGTTACTTTACAAAGTGCCTACAACCTACCTATGCCTACTCAAGTACATACAGTTTACAGGTTGCAGGTGGAAGGCAGGTCGTAGGTCCATTTTGAATGGAAACAGAAATAGCTTTGAGCCCCTAAAATAGGTTTGAAAAGGGAATTTAGGTCAAAGTAATAATGACATGACAGTCAACAATACACAGATCAGAGATAGAAAGGGAAATGGTAGATTGTTAGATTCAGTCCCAAAAATAAATCTTTAAATGTCCCATCGGCGGATTATTGCCCTCAATACGTCGATACGGGAATCGGGAGCTGCTTGTTGGTAGTAAATAGTGAATCAATTGTTTGTCGATTCTTTTTTAAGACGTTTCTGGTTTCTTTTCTATAGATTAAAGATGCTTTCGTTATTTAATTATATTCTTGTAAAGTAAGCTTGTACAATCAGTGAATGTGTCCTTGAACTTTTCTTTTTTTCTCTCCCTTTTTATGTTTTTCAGGTTTTCGCCTTTCATCTGCTGAGCTGTCTGTAAATCGGTGATTCGGCATTCGGTGACCAAAGAAGTTCGGAGCCTGTCTCGCCCGCAAATGGAAAGATCATTTTATTGTACTTTAATAAAAATGAAAATATATATTATTTGGGTTGGATTTTATTGTATTGTATTGTGTTGGATTGTAGGACAGTGCAGTAGCAGTAGAACGCAGTTTTCCCTTTCATGCCTGGGGAATGCCGACTCTGGGGATTAGAATCCCTTTAAAAAGGGATTCAACTTGATGTTTGGTCCGTAAAGTATATTTAGACTTTGTCAGATCAACTCGTGTTTTTTTTCTTGATTTTTTGCTTTAACAAAATTTTATTTTGTCACTATTTTTTTACGCAATTGGTTTATAGTATCATTATCAATTTTTTACTTTGGTAAATTCTGCAGTAATTTACATTTTATTCACTATCAGTAAATTACATACATTGCATTATTGTTCCAATCAACTTGAAATGGCAACTGCAAAGATCCTAGTACTGTATGTATTCCTGGTTGGGACCATTTCTCTAGTTTCAGGTCTGTATTTTGAGATCAACTTTGTCAATAACTTGTGGTCTACTTAAGTTTTCTGTGCAATATTAACTATTTAATTATTTTTGTTCAAAAAAATGTGTCTTTGTATTTTTGTGAATGTGAATGTCTTCTTTTATGATTTCCAAATCTCTCACAAAGAACAGTTGACAGTAAAATTTTGTTCATTTTCAGTTTGTAGTTAGTCTATAATCATTTACAACACAAACGGTTGTATAATAATTTAATTTCTTTTCATTATTACAGGTCGAACATTGGCTAAAATTGGCGTTGCTGGGGTTAGTGGAGTTGTGCAGGGACCCGGTGAACCGGTACCGATGGGGATTTATCGGCCTCCTTCTTCCCCTGGAGTTTACCGTGGCGGTCAGTACTACTTTTTTATCCTTAGATTTAATTTACGTAATAATAAAATATATAATGTAGCTAGCACATACATAGCTGTAATTTTTGCTTTCTTTCGTGCAAGTCTAGGTACCTAGTTTGAAACATTATTTTTCATTCAATTTTTTTAGTTTTAGCTTGAAATAATCACGTTTTACGTTTAATAAGGTTTAAGTTAGATATACTTATTACTTGATCGAATTTCCTTCTTAATGATACAAATCATCATAGGTTGGCTGAACGGTTACGGAAATATGTTCAGGCCCAGGCAACCTCAGAGAACATTGCCAATTATTTTTAACAAAGCCGGAAAAAGAGCTGCAACAGGAGAATCTTTGGGGGTCGGGAATTCAGGTAATTTTAATCAATCTAAATTTTAGTAAGTTTCAAAACTGGGGTTTTACAAAATGCATTGTAATTGGTCTCTTAATTTTGCCTTGCAGGAGCCCGGCCGATCCTTGCACCAGGACGTGATGACCTGCCACTGCCACAAGGGCCGGTGACCAGTCCAATCGTCCCATCAGTCCCACTTTTCTCCATTTCTGACTACGCAGCTAGTGTCCAGCTCCCAATTCCAATCGCAGATTTTGTCCCAGGCCAAATGCCCATGTCTAACCCAGCTCTCCCACTCAACAGCGAAGCAGAAGAGAGACAGTACACCGTTGTACCGGAGTGGTACTTCCTTGGATCCGGTTACGCTCCTTCTGGTGGTGGTCTTGGTGGTCTTGGTTACGGCCTCAATGGTGCCCCTGAGTTGACGCTACCCGTACCGGTGCCGGTACAGATACCTCTTACCACCTCCCCCGGTAATAGTTTGACGACCAGCTCAGTAAATTGGTGGCCTTACTACACTGGCTATGATCTTGGCCAGGGTTACACTTACTTCCCACTCTCATCCTTCCCCGGCTTTCCTCTTGCTCCGAATCAACTTGTTCTCTAAATCTCTTGGTCTTCAACAGTAGTTAAACATTAACATTGTTTGTTTTTTTATTAAGAAACTAATTGCAGAGTAGTACATACATTACATATGCAGCATTTGTAGCCATTTTTTGTTATAAAACACTCGAAATTGTATAATACAGATACACGAAAATGTTATTTGGGACTACGTATACATTTTTAGCTCAACGTTTTCTACTATTTATTGTAATTACCGATTGTGCACTGGGCATTGATGTTTAATTACTTACCATTTTATACCCTATTGGCTTCTAATTCGATTTAATAGTTAATACTAAAGATTTGAAATAAAATTACTAGTACTTACTTCCATTATGATTACGAATTACGAACAACAAAGTTAATTTACTGTTATTTCTATAGAGCATAATCGCATAATGTTATTATCTAAGCATAAATAATGCAATATTCTATGCACAGCTCATAAATACAGAGTATACATAGCTATATTATAGCTTCAATGTTCGAGAAAGGAATTTAACATGTAATACCTATATCACTTATGCGTTAACGTTTTAAACCTATGAATATTTGTGTAAATACTTTTATGTGCTAATCGATTAGAAATAAAAGTTATTGAACTGCCTACCAACTACCAGTGCAGTGTATGAAAGAAGTAGGTAGGCAGGCAAAGAAACTTAACTGAGCATGAATTGGATCAATTTATTATGAATTATGAGTACAGTTAGTAATAATTATAAAAGTCAAAGAACTGACCAATGAATGAACCCAAAATATGTGTAATCAAATCAGTTCAAAAGAATAGAGAATCCTCAACCTGCAGTAAAAGCCAAAAAAGCCTACTGATAGTAATAATATTAACAGTACCAAAACAGTACTTATGCGATTAAAGATTTGAAAAGACGTGGAATGCTAATTTGTGTGCAGTAGGAGCCTTCTTCGCATCGGTATTGGTATTGTTAATAAAGTAAGGTTGAATTAGCTTGTCTGTTTACATAAACAATGAACAGGTTTAGATTTTTGAAGAAATAAGAGTTTTTCATTTCAGAACACAGAGAAAAGAATGAAGGAGGAAAACTTTTGTTGGTAAATCAAAATGAGGACAGTCAAATCTGTCAAAAGGTCATTCAATCTTTCAATCAATCCATTACCATTACGGGAAAAAGTCACTCAACTTTTAATAATAATGATAATAAAGTCAATAATATTATTTAATGGTAATTTCTTTGACGAACTCTTAGTTACATACCTACCTACATGAACTTGTGACAGTCACTAATGAATAACATATATGCATCGTATAGACTTCACGATCTGGAAACTATCGAGTGAAGTTTATTTTATCAATAATATACGCTTTCGAATTCTTAAGATTTTTTATAAGAAAGAATGACCGTGGGTTCACTCACTCAGGTAATTACATCAACATAACTGTACAAAATGTGCATAAAAGGCTCGCTTATCTATCTTATTTAAGGAATGCTAATTAGTTTAGCGAGAAAGGGGCAACCAGATTATACATTACTGTCAGTCCATTCCATCTCTTTCTACACAAGTAATGTAAATAATGGACAGGTTCGGAATTCGGAATGCGATCATCTGAAGAGAAGAGGGTATTAGAGTAGGTATAGGTAAGTACCTAGATTGATAGCAAGAGTAGTGAAGCCCATTGAATAAATTGAATAATTGACACAAGTAAGTATGTATATAGGAACCTACCTATGTTGAATAAAATAATCCTAATAATATTTTCCATGATAAAAATTACAAGCATGCATAGGTAATATAAAATATACTAAGATATTGTATTATACGAGATTTTAACAGATATCTTAAAATATTTAATGAAGCCCTGCCATAATTTTACGTTAGTTCTAAAATAGCCTTCAAAGACTAAATAGAAAATGAATTTCAGCTGACGCCAGGCTTTCTTACTTTGTCAAATCCGGTCCCACTTTCCCCCATAAAACACAATTTACATACCTACCTACTTACAGTGGCATTCCAGACTCCAACTCCAATCCAAACCGTATTCTCCTAACAATTAACTAATTCAGGTTCTTCTTTCGATACTTACTTAATTACATTACACAAGTAGAAAAACTGCAGTAATAAACGGATCTCACAAGAATCTTCCAGTCTTTTGCCGTCGGGAATGGTGACTGAAGTTACTGCACTAAATAATTACATAATTACGTAAGCCACATTTTATTTTTATACATACCTAATTATATTTTTTAAGTAACTAGTACATAAATATTTTTCAGTTCAAAAATCTAAAACATACAGTACCTAATTTATTTTACTTGTTGCTGTAGTACTAAATCGAAACGAAACTTGTTGGATGTGGAACATAAAGTCAATACGGTTGCATTTTCATTATTCACTCATTTCATTAATACTGCCTGGCCTGACTGCCTATATAGACTGTATGTAGCTGCAGAACACTTTATTATACTTATACGATATACTTACGTTTAAAAAAAAAGATTTTAATATTTAAAAGGTTGAACACAAGCTGAATCGAAAACGAATAAAATAATTTCGGTGACAGGGAACAGGGGCAGGGGCACTATGCCTACGGCTACGGCTCGTTAAAAACGACAAAACGTTTTGACCCAATTCCTGTTCAAACTTGCTGTTGCAAACGACGAGGCCATTGATCCAGATCCAGCTTGTTGTTGTTTATGGGTTTTTTAAAAAAGCTTTTTTAAACAGGAAAGAGGAAATACGTTTTAAAGGCGCGAGCGAGGATCTGCAGACTGCAGATATTTCTTTTTGCATTGCATTCTGATCAACTTCCACATGTTGAGAATCGAAACTAAATTTAGTTAATATTAAACACGATAACTAAATATTTATTTATTCAAGCTATATACATGTACTATATTCACTTAATCTAACAAAATATTTGACACACTCCCAAATCAGGGATCAAACACATTAAATGAACTTCTTAACTGTACAATTTTTGTGGGTTGTAAGGGCAACGGCCATGGGACAACTTTTGAATAAAAATCTAATCTAATCATTGCATTCTGATCCAAAAAGCTTCCGTGTGAACTTACAAAACGTTTTGATTTACTGTTTGCACTTGGCACGATCTTTCATGTCAAGAAGATTGGCGAAGAATCCAGCAGCTCACACGACGTTTTTTTATCCAGCACATTCGTCATCGTCAGTTCGTCAGTCGTGACAAGTGGCAGGTTCCATTCACTTTCATTTCATACTTAATCAAGTTGAGGCAGTTCGCAATTCACAGTTAGTTGTTCTTGAGAGTTGAGAGAGATAGGTACGTTTGTAGCAGGTCACCGGGTCAGCAGCAGCCAGTCAGTCTTGGCAGAAAAGAAATTACATATTTTAAAAGTCGGTTTGATTTATATTTAAAAAGTTGGACATCATTTTATTTTTAATTTTATTAGAAATCTATTCCTTTAATGTTCACGGTGATTCTGTCCTGTGACATGTATACGGAGGCTTGGTGGATTCGACAGGTATTTGTACTTACTTTCTTTCTCCGATCCTGAGACTCGCCACTTGAACTTGAAAGTTCAATGCAACGTAGCAGTTGTTGATAGTAACGATCATATCAGTTTCAATTTTTCCTAATTTCTTAAAAATTCTTCTAATCTACATGCTACAGAACCACTAAAACAGATCCATACACCATATTCTTAATCCGCAATTTATTAGCACTTTATTGAACTAAAACTAAAAGTAAATCGCTATCACTTCACTTCAACTCAAAAATCAAAATGTTTCGAAAAGTTGGATTGCTGTCGCATATTGTCCTACACCCACAACAATTTGCATTTGGGTAAGCCAATTTATTTTTTGATTTTTTAGCCTAATTTCCTGATGGAGGGCCGGGCAAATAAGGCGGCCCGGGCAAATACTCCAAAACCGGGCAAAAAGTCCGAGCAGGGCAAAAAGTCCGAACAGGGCAAATATTCCGTCACAGCCGGGCAAAAAATCCGACCAGGGCAAATAATCCACGCGGCCATTGTAATGTGACGGATTATTTGCCCTGTTCGGACTTTTTGCCCGGTTTTGGAGTATTTGCCCGGGCCGCCTTATTTGCCCGGCCCTCCATTATAATTTATTGACAAAAATGCCCGGAAAGGCAAAATCGGATGCATCGGACGATCGGACAGTTAGGGACTTTAGGAAGTCATTGTGCATCGTTTAATTATTATTACTATTCGGGCGGGAGTCTTATTATACTGTGCAGTGGCAGTCACTAAGTGTAGTCAGTGCACTGGGCTCAGGCTGATCGGGTGGACAGGTTAGGACAGGACATCAACAGGAACCATCGGAATCTGGAATCCCAGTGTGCGAATGGCAGATAGCAAATAATAGAAGGAAAGTGCATTTTATTAAATTATGCAAGTTTTTATTTTAGTATAGTTAATTGCTTAGTTAATTAAACGTTCAACGTTCGTCCTTAGTTGTTAATTGCAGTCGTTTTCAGTATGATCAAGACGACCTTCAACCTTTCACCTTTTAACAATCAACAATTCTATTTTCTCAAAGAGCAAAATACGCTTTTAGCTTTAACATTTAACTTTCTTAAAAACTACATGATAATTAGAAAATGCAATCGTAGTTGTATTGTGTTACATTTATTAGTATTATGATTAAGTTTACAATCGGAATTGTGTAGTGATGGCAGATGGTAAAGCCATTCGTTTTTCGTGGTTCGTGCTAGGTTGTAGTATGTCATATGTAGGTGGTCAGTAGTGGGTAGTGGGTCGCTAAGTTACGTTCAAGTGCAAAGTTTGAAGGTCATATATATGTCATACAATTATAAAAATGTTCTATTTATCTGTTCCTGTAAGCTGTGGCATACTTTGATTTTAATTTGACATTTAGTTTTGGTTGTTGGTAAACTCCGATTTGTTCCATTATCAATATCAATAATATCAATTATTAATGTTGAATCTATTACATAGCATAACGGTACATAATAGGTTGCAGTTGCAGCGTTAGTTTAATGTTGAAGGTGGTGTAACGGCGTAAGATAATTAGTGTTGAATGTTGTTATATAGTCATACATGTCGTAGTTCATCGTTAGCTTCTTTAAAGTTGAGCGTAATAGGAAATGATTTTATAATATTTGTTTTATGAATGAATGCATTTACGTCTGTCTACTCGTCGTCAATCTGTCGATGCGATGGGCTGTTTTGGTTCGGCTATCAGCCGGAGTCGTAAATAATGACGGTATTATGTCGTGTCAGGTTCATTTCCCTTTCCACCATGCAGCACGGCCCAGCACCCATGACCCAGCGTTCTAATTTCTGTTTATAAAAATGTAAGTTCAAAATTCCGATATCGATGAAGAGTTTCCAATGCTAAATCGTTTAAAGATGAGGGGGGAACCCGACGAAGGGGTGAAGGGTCTTGATTTTGGTTAATTTTTGAATCAGAAATTAATCAGGCAGTATCATGAAATCAATAGAAGCGAGTTGGGTGAGTTTCCTTTCCTTACTATGCCATGTGGTGTAGTGATTTTGTTGGTCAGTTTTTGTTTAAATTTTAGTCGATAATTAGTAGTAGAATATGATTAAATTCAATAAAAATAAATGTTACAAGTTGATTTATGCGTCTATGAATGCGTATGTACAACTTAATTTGAGATGTCAGAATAAAAACTTTGATTTTGTACTGCTCAACATTTTGTGTTGTTGTGCATTATTGTTTGTTTCATTTATTCGTTTCTATTATCAATTATCCATGTTATAGGTTAGTGTTAGAATGTTCTATATAAGTACTGTAAAAGGCATAATAGAAATAATTTTGAATTTATGTGATGAAGCTATAATTTTATGATGTTATGTAATGTTGAACAAACATGTGTGTGATCATGGCACGGTATGCTGTTGTCATTACTAATCATGTTTTTCTTTTATAATAATTGTATATAGGAACTTAAATCAAAACAACATGAGTTTCGACTTCCAAGAGTACTTGAAAGAAGACATCACGATGATGGGACAGTCCGTTGAAAAGGAAATGGGGGTGGGGGTGCTGTTGGGTTTGGGGATAGCCAATATTTTAGCTCCTATTGGAATCTCAATCCCAGCTATTCGTGAAGATGCTGGAAACAGCTCTGATGGTATTTTTTATTGTTCGATTGAAATTTGCATCTTACTCATCTGTGATATACTCTAAAACTTTAAAATATGTGCATGATTATTTCCCAATAAATCTATCGTTTGACTGCTATTTTTTCAACAGGTGATTCTGCACTTGGATCTAATAGTGACGTGAGCACCAGTGGCAGTGCTGACGTCGATATTGTTGAAAATGGATCTTCACGTCGAAGTGTGGGAACTCAGACTTCAATTAATATGGCTTTTAATGTTGCTTACTTGCCAATTACATCTCATTTTGGGGAGCGGAAGATCGATGCTGCTAGTGGACATGGTGGTACGTACCAAAAAGACCAAAAAATTGATGCATACAGAAACCTGAAATATTCTGGTTGATAATTAACGTACTAATTAATGTGACTCCCTCCTTTTCTTTCCCATAATTTGAACTATTGTTTTTTGTTTATTTATTTATAAAGGTACTAAGCCATCACAGTTCACCACCGCGGATGACTATGGGAAACATTCCCAATCACTTCCAGATGTGGTCCTATCTGCCCCAAAAGATTTCGAGAAAGAAGCCTTCCGGGCTATTGGGAGAGAGCTTCGTAATATTGCTGATGAGTACGATCGGTCTGCTGCCGTTCGTCGGGCTACGATTGCTGGGTTTACCCGGTCTGGTCAAGTCAGCGTTTAGCCGTTAAGATCATCTCCAACTGGATTATGGTCAGCTCTTCTAGTATAGCTTATCGTAAATAAAAGACAAATATGCTAGGGACTAGAAATATAGACTATAATAATTAATTATACTTCCGAATGTTTTCTTTGCTTATCTGAATTGGAAAAATGGAACTTTCATTTTTTTTCTTAAATATTAGTGTAGGTACTTTTGATATTGTCATTGCATGATGACATTAATTATTAATTATGTTTTGGATTAGCACGATTATTATGTATATTTTCAGTAAGAAATTGGTATTAAAGTATAATATAAAACATTTACAATAATAGCTAGGTATGCATGTTTAGTCCCTAGCCGGTTTTAATTGAACTCTTGCTGGAAAAATATAAAATCCGTATCTTGGAATTCTCTATTATTGAACAGTTTGTTCTGTATCATTAGCATTACATTACGTAATTATATTACAATAATTTCAAAATTTTATACTTTAATCTGTAATGCCATAAATTTATTATTAAATACCTACCTAGAACTAGAACCCTTAGTGCCTAGGCACTAATGACAGTGTGTGTTCTAATGTAGGTACTATTATACTAATATTACTTATGTTAGAGTGAAGAACTGAATCGATTTGGAATTGCTACAGACGAGTTTGAGTTAGTACGACAGTGAATCATAATTTTAAGCTAATTACGATCTACTAAAATGATTTGCATTGATACTTTCTGTACTTCAAATAAAGGATTCAGTTTCTGAAAATCCTGTATGCTTAAGCAACGCTCTGGCTATTAATTACTCATTTAATTCAGTTTTCGTTTCCTACTATCTCCTTTAACTCCATCATATTATCACATATTACTTATACACCTATATAGATATAAATAATCACTCAATCAGTCGAATACCTACCTGACAGAATGCTGTGTTGTAATTTACACACGTAGGTAAATAAGTACCTACACCTGCATAACTTTTAAAAAAAATTAGATTAATTTATTGCCTCCCCTTGTTTGCGGTGATTCTGATTGTGCTGTTGTGGCGTGATGACATGCATTTAAATACGAATAGTTTTGTTATAGTTATGTATTTTGATAAGATCAAATTCAGGTTAATGGAATGTAAATTCAGTACGAAAGCTTGATGAACAGTATAAGAATAGTACACTAGTCTAAAAATATACGTGTAACCAGAGCTTGTTCAGTTCAGTTTTAGGAGTTTTTACATACAGTATAAGTACCTAATTACTTCATAATCAAATCACTACGTATTTTCACAAACCAAAAATCAGTTTCATTTGCATATGAAATGATTCATGCACGTACTTACTTACATAAGTGGGCAAAGTTATTTTGTTATTTTTAGTTTAATTTCCATAAACAAA
>JAQFZC010007501.1:0-11143 GCA_034695205.1 Dicyrtoma fusca | reverse complement strand
AAAGGGTAATATGACCGAGACAAAATAGATGCGGTAGCCTCCTATCTTCCTCACCCACAGTGACTGGTTGAGTCAGGGTGTATGGACCGAACGGTCAAATCGACCCAATGTATAAATTCATTCATTCAATTCATTCATATGTACACAATTTAAAATCGCCTTTTGAGGAGCTTCGCAGAAATGATGCACTGCAATACATCTTTAACTAAAGGAAATTAATTTTGAGATGGTAAGTAAATAAAAATAAGTAACGAAGTTTAAAAAATAACTAATAAAAGCTATAGGACGGGCTAAAATTGAGGTAATTTTATGATTGCTCCCTGATATCTTAGTGTTAAAACTCGTCGTTATTTCACATTACTTTATTAGCCAGAAAACATGAACTGCCAACTGCTCAATTACAGCCACAGCCACAGTAAAATGCATATTATACAGACACAGAAATAGGATGTGTGGCCACGACCACCTCACTAATCAGTTCGTCCATGGGTGCTTTTCATAAATTACGCCAGGATATTTTGAGTGCATGTTTTACACCTTTTTCAAAAGGTAATATCCCATTTGGTCTTTATTTAAAAAGCAATATCAGATTTTATATCTTTTTAAAATGTTCATATCAAAAGGTAGTATTCTAAATATTCAATAAATAAGTGTAACGCCACGTTTGAGTTTTAAAATATGTATGTATACGTGACAATTAGCACTTTTAAAAACTAATTTTTATATTGTGTCGTTGGCACAAAAATGCGTTTTAAAACGTATTTTCACCTACGGCTTAGTTGTGACAGGAACACGAATTTTTGTGGCGATTCATTTGGAACGGAACTCGTGAAACGGAACGAAGCCTATTTCGTTCACATCCGAACATTCAGAAAATTTCTGCTTTCACCTAAAATCAAGTTCAGCCTTTTCCCGATTCCCTGTGCCTTTTAGCATTTTTTTGTTAGTCCTAGATTATTTTTGTTGTCCATGATTGTTCATAGACGAAGATAAACAGACGGAATACTTGGGAATACCGTTGACACGCAATGCTCTGTAGCAAAAGGATAGATAGAAAAAGTACTCGACAGTGACACAATTTACAAGACAGCTTAACCTTCAAAGACGTTTTGAGATAGAGATCTCGTTACTTCAAATTTATAAAATAATTTTGTGTCGACTGAGAATACTAACAGCTACGTATACAATAATTTAATCACGAATGTCCTTTTATTATTTATGAGCTTTACGATAGGTTGTATAAGATATTTCACTAATTTTTTGTCTAGTATACTGATGTACATATATATGTATATTTAATGCTAGTTATGGTACATACATAGAAATTCGTGATTAAATAATGACGTAGTGTTCAATACTCTCATTCGAAATTTTTCATACATTTTATATTAAAAGGTGGCTTTTCACAATGTCTTCATAGGGTTTAGCATCTCGTAAATAACGTCGTCATTGCGTCTCGAATTAAATGTTTGTCGATCATTTATCCATTGGATCGTTTACCTGTCGAGCAAATGGCTTTGACCATGCATTCTGCCGTACAGCTGACCGTATAACCCCTTTAGAGAAATTGCATTTATTTTGAATGGCAACGACCAAAACAAAGATTGCACAATGTTGGATTGAGTACGTCAACAAGCATTTGCTATCTATTATCGTTCCACTGATGATAAACAGGGCATATTTTAAGCAAGTTCAACTTGCAGGCAGTTTGTGTTGAAAGGGCACATTGACTATGTGAAAAGTTTCTTGGCAAAACGAGCTACGTGGGTTTGCTTCACAACAATGAGTTTTTTCAGCAAATCTTGTTAGTTACTTAGCACTGGGACCACTGAACGTGAAAAAGCTCAAACTGGAACTATTTAAAAAAAAAATTTTTTTTTAAATTCATCCCAAAATGGATTTAAAAGACAAAACTAGTGGGAAATACATGTGAGCAGTTTTTGTTTAATAGGTGGTGTACAGTGCGGCTTGTATGCACATTAGTTAAAATGTTAAAATAGGCCCCAATTATAATTAAAGGATAAAATTTGAAGGCTAATTTGTTTTCGACATTTCGACATAACATGCAGCCAGGCAAGTCAGATTAACAACAAAAATCGACACCTCAGGGACTGTGTATTCTAATTGACGTTTGCAAGGGGCCGCCCATAAATGGTGCTGTGGAAAAAATTCTCTATTTGGACCCACTCCGTGCTCTAAACCATTTCGTAAATGGCTATCTTTTAGCATTACAGCCATGAGTTCCATTTACACGGGCTGACCTTTTGCATGGCACCATTTATGGGCGACCCCCAAAGGAACACGAAGTAGGGGGCGGTTTGAGCTTTCAATTGAGCCAATACTAAAAAAATCGTACTTACGATTAGGAAGCAGAGGGTGAAACATTTTTCGTATTTTAAAAAATGCAAATGTAATTTATGCACAGCCCCTAGGAATAAAGCCCGCGTTATAGGCAACAGTGACAATCCATAAATTACATCCGAAAGCCTTTGTTGAAACAAATCTTGTTTATCTTGACTTCTTAGAAATGCTTAAATCACTTTTTGGTTTTTTTGAAAAAGTGTAATATATCGTTTTACACTTTCTAGAATACCTAGTTACTATGACGTTTTGCTTTTTTACAAGTAACATCGCGCCATGTTTTACATATTTTATCATGTTTTATCCTTTGTTGCATTGAACTACATATTTGTTACTCTTCCTCATTTATGTATGTACATCCCAGGCATTTCGTGGACTCCCCTTGAGCACAGTTGATCTTATAAAGAGTGGCGGATGAAGGATAATGAATAATTAAAACCTGAATCTTGCAAACAACGTCGATACTTTTTGCTGTAGTTGAAGTGGATATTTGTGGATACAAATATTTGTAAAGGCAAGTGTGTCATAAAGATAAAAAATGGGAATTGGCTGCTTCAAGTCCTTTAATTAGTGAATAATTTTTGCGATTCTTACGCCATGGCGATGCTGCGAGGGATCGAAGGGGAGGAAAATTTCCACTCATCAATGCCGAAGGAATTAAAACATGCGAATGCGAATTAATTTAATTAAACAATCAATAAACATACGGCAGGACAACTATTCGAAACTTTCCTTTTTGTTCCCGTTTTGCTTTGTATTTATTTTATTTTGCATCATCTAAAAAAGCACATATGACATTTAACACTTTTCAAACATCCATTTCCGAGATTTGAGCTTTTAAACATGTAATTGTGAAATTTAGTTCTTTTCAAAGCAAGAACTTGAAACGCTAATTAGTTCCTTTTAAATCTAATTCATCCATTATAAATTTAGGAACTAGCTGTTAGCAGTTCGTTTTTATTTAAAATTTATAACTGATGCAATAATAAAAGAATTTAAAAAATTACTACCAAGACTCGGAAAATTCGGAACGAAACGGAAAAGACGATTTAAGGAAATAATGTGCAAAGCCAAAGAATAAATAAATTGTTTTAGGCATTCATTTCCCACATTTATTTAATTTCCATATGTGTAGATAACACTGCACTGTCGTTGGTTCGTAAGCCAGATCATTGATTACCTACGTACCCACCTACCTACGTACTTGTGTCTAGGCTTTGGAATGCATAGGATGATGCGATGAGTGGGTTCATGGTTTAGTGCTTAAATGTTTACAAATGAGTGCGAGTCTAACTTTGTAGCAATTGAATCGCCTAATTAAACAACGAAACACTTTTAATGCGATTAAAAATGTAAAAATTGCTCTCTTCAGCCTGTTTATTCGAACTAAATTCAGAGTAGTTTAATGATAGCTTTGATAATGCGGAAGCCTTTTTTAATGCGCTGGTCTCGAATATTGTAACTGGGCTCCGAGGGTTTGAATGGAATAGTAGGCGGGCATAATATTAGATCATTTACTGTAGTTAAGGTTATACAGGATGTGGCGTTGGATTAATCAAACTGAGCTTTGAAGTCAGTTTCCATCACCTGTCATTCGTTCCGAGTCTTTATCATGAATTCTCGTCCAACGAGGGACATTTTAATGGCACACGGTCACCTGTTCGACAGAATTCGTGTTCGAAACCATTTGGTGGGCAGCTCACAGCTCGGCAGGACAAATGCTCGACACAATTTACGAGAAAACTGAACCCCAAAGACGTTGTGAAAGTCGTTTTAAATTACTAAAGTACCTATCTGTATAATAATACGGTACTTGGATTTTTCATACTTTACTGCGGAGCCAGGAAAGATCGCAGTGGGAAATTGATTTTAGGAACTCAACATTGTCGACCACAGAGTCATGCTGTTTTCCTCACGCTTTACATGTCCTGGATCCAGAGGGCTGCGTAACTGTAGTTAGAGTTAAACGTCTAATCTTTTATTAGGGTTTGCACCTAGTTAACGATACAAAAGTGAGACTGGATTGTTTTTGACTGTTATTTTTAGTTTGCTTACACTTTGCAATTTTTTAAAATTACTTGTGGCAACGATGCATACTTCATTTGATTTACCTAGTAAGAAGTAGATACTACGTTAAGTGTAGTCCAGACAAACTGTTTCTAGTATTTTCAAAAGCTTTAAGATATGCTGTACAATATTCAAGTTTGTTTCTGTTACACGTCAAGTAAAAGTACTCCTTATAAAAAATACATTGCAATTCGTAATTACTTGATTGAGTAGCTTTCAATATTCGCTGTGGAATTAAAATTATTTCAAACAATTTAATTTATGAGATGACTATCTCACATCTTCATGGGTTTAGTTCCTAAGTAAACTGCGTCGAACATTTTTCCTGTCTTTCTTTTTACGATTGAGGGATGCTTGCTGAACAAAAGGTTTGTCTGCAAATCATGATTCGTCCTGTCGAGTAGGTAACCGGAATCCCTCTAGAACAATTTATTGCTTTAGTTTTGGTTGAATACGAGCTCAACAAATATTGCGCAATTTTTGATTGCGTAATAAATACACCAGCCTTTGCTATCTATTATCGTTCAGCTGCTGATATGTAAATGGCAAAATAATGAAGTCAAATACTAGGTATGTGATACTCATCCCTGCTACTGTTTGGTTACTCTCAGCACTATTTCTAGGCGTGATCGGGTCTCCAAAAGCAATTCAACCGAATCGTGAGTCATCTTCCCAGAAATTCAATCGGATTGAATACAGTAATGCAAGTATCTTACCTTCTGAGATGTTCGGACGATTTTTAAAGCTTGGAGTTGAAGAAACTAAAATTACTTTGTGAGTTGACCGTTTGCCTTGTCACTTGATTCTGCTCACACCTGATTTAAAAAGGAGCATCTGGAGTGAAGGATGGCAGGAATGGAAGAAGGAGCGGCGGTGGAGGAGTTTAACACATTAGTTGACAGGACGGGTTACCTTGGCAGCCGCATCCGAATGTCCTTGGTCTTCTTGTGCGAAAAGTCAACGAATCTCAAGGAGATCCTCGTCCACCTGCTCAGCCACGGCCTGCTCAGTCAGCGCGAATCCGAAATCGTCGTAAGTATACTGCAAAAAATCACCACATCATAATCGCATCGTAAAAAAAGTGAAGCCATTTTTAACAGTTATAATCGCATCTTTTGATGCGTTATAATGCATTATAATGATGCGAACAAGATGGGGTCCAGATCAGTTTCTTCATAAGATAGAGAATTAGCATGGGTTAAATGTGGACCTCATCATAATATGATGAGGTCAGAAATCATCATAATGATACGATTATAACTAGTAAAAATGGCTCCACTTTTTCGGAAAATGATGCGGTCCAGATGGTTTTGGTAAAGTACTCACAATTATTAAGAAATGAGAAAGAAATGCCTTTAAAGACTTTTCAATAAAAAATTTTAAATGTTTGTTTTAGGAAAACGAGAGGAGCAGCTTCGACGGCTTCTTTAAGCTCTTCACTTTCATCACCCCAAGACTGGGCCACGGGGACAATGCCCAGCACTTTGTCAACGCCTTTCAAAAAAGTGGCAACGAGCACATCCTTGAAGAGTTAAAGAGTTCAACTGTAACGACAGAGTTCGTTCCAAGGTGCGCGGACACATCTTTGCAGAGCATCCGATTCAACGTTCAAGAACCCGTTCCGTCCTTTTGTGGCAGGGAGAAATTCCTTCTTGATCTCGACCAACACATCTTGCAAAGCCATCGGACGGCAGCCAACGTCCCAGCAACCTCAACTATCATCTCCCGCATCTGTGTCGTCACGGGACTCGGCGGAATCGGAAAAACGGAAACAGTACGAAAGTACATTCACAGCTACGGCCACTTCTACCAGCATGTAGTCTGGATTGACGCAGAAGAATACAGAGCGGCAGAAAATCAGTTCAGAAAACTCGCACTGCATGAGCTCCACCTGTCTTCCACCGACCTGGGGAACAAAGCCAAGGACTTCGACGTCATCCTCAAGGAAATCTACAACAGTCTCTGCATCAGTAGCACCCTTTTAGTCCTCGACAACGCCGAGGCTCTTCACGACAGCGATTCCCAAAGACATGGAGTTGCTCGCTTCCTCCCAAAAAGTCTGCCCCCCACGTACCTCAAACCCGTCATCATCATCACCTCCAGACAGATCGAGTGGCGCACACTACACAAAAGGCCCATTCCACTGTTGACCCCACAAGAGAGCAGCGCATTCATTTTAAGCCAACTCAACCTGAATGAGAACGAAGCCAATGCGAAGGACGCCAAAACGCTGTCCGAAACATTCGGCGGACTTCCGCTGGCACTCCAGGCTACCGTGGCCGTAATTCTCCAGGAGTCCAAGCGTAATAAGTTGATGGGAAAAGACGTCTGCACTATCCAGCACCTCCTCAGTGATTACAACCAAGAGAAGCGAAAAGTTCTCGAGAAACGCCCGCCAGGCTCCCCCGACACTCAGCCGCTGATGCTCCTCTGGAAAGTGTCCTTGGACAAAATACGACAGCAGCCGCATGGCCACCTCACCACACAAATCCTCGACGTCATGGCGCATCTGTCGTCCACAAACATCCCCAAAGGTCTTCTCTTCTTCATCTTCAACTCTGAAGATATCGACAGTCTCGTGGACGCAGTGACTCTTCTGGTTGACTACTCCTTCGTCAGCGCCTCCAGCACCCACTTCTCCGTCCACCGCGTGCTGCAGGACGTCACCCTCGCACACTTGGATGCTTCAACAGAGGAACATCCTCAAGAGGGGGAGTTATTACTTTCAGCTCCTCCCCTCATTCGAATTACGACAGAGCTGATGGAATACTGGCCAACGTTCCCAAAATCCAGCAAAGCCTACGACGCTGTCCACGACAACTTAGTTCATGTGACGATGAGCCACGTTCTGCCAAAAGCAGAGAATCCATCAGAGACGGATTTGCATTTCATTGAATTCATAGTATTCGTGCTGAAGGAAATCAAGGATACTCGGTGGGTGGAAGCAGAAAAGTGCTGCCGAGTGCTCATCGCTTATTTCACCAGCCTTTCCACGTGTTACGCGTTGCCAATAAAGTCCCTTTCTTTCAGAAACGTCGTGGGCCTTCGGCTCCAACTGGCAGAGATTCTGAAAACGATGGGGAGATACAAGGAAGCTGGGGACATCTGTCAGGCGTCCCTGTCGTCCCTCAATTCTCTGGACGACCAAACGGAATCCATGTTGGAAATGGTACTGGGCACGAAGAACTCCATGGCCTCGATAATAGAAAAACAAGGGGAGTACGAGGAGGCCATTAAACTAAACTCCAGAGTCCTTGACCTTTACTCCAAACTCCACGGCCCCACCCACCCGTCCACTCTGGCGTCAAAGAACAATCTGGCTTTGACCATGAAGAAGAGCGGCCGACTGAATGAGGCCAAGACCCTCTACGCGGAAGTATTCGAAGTGATTACAAAGGACCGTGGTCCGCTCCACCTCGTCACTCTCACCACCAAACACAACATGGCTACTATCCTGACGGCGGAAGGTCGCTACGATGACGCCCTGGAGATGCATCGGGAGGTGGCGGAGGTGCAGGAGAGGGAACTCGGACCACTGCACGCCGAAACACTCATCTCCAGCGGCTGCATGGCCGACCTGCTGGGTGATCTGGGAAAGCACGAAGACTCCCTGCGGATCTATGCCGACGTCATCAGCAGATACGAGAAGGCATCCGCCGCCAGTCACCCCGACTGTCTCACGGCCAAGAGCAACATGGCACTCATTCTGGAGAAGCAAGGGAACACGGGTGAGGCCAAGGAGATTCTCTGCCACGTGCTGGAAGCAAGGGAGCGTCTGCTGGGGCCCAGCCACGAACACACCCTCATCACTAAGTACAACGTGGCTTGTGTGCTGGAGAAACATGGAAAGGACGCAGAGGCATTGAAACTCTACGAAGAGGTGCTGGAACTGGAGACGAAACACCTCGGCCCCACGCACCCTGCCACACTCCAAACCAACCACAACATTGTCTGGCTGTACCTGAAAATGGGGGACTTTGAAAAGGCAGAAAGCATCGCGAAAGAAGTTCTCGCTGCCAGACAAACGACGTTATCCAGCGACCACCCCGTCCGACTAGACTGCAAAAACACAGAATCACTCTCGGGAGAGAAAGAGAAAGTCAGACTAATAAATGAACCCTGAATTAATTCATTCAAGTTTCTTCTTAGATTTTTAAACATTTGTTTCTAATCGTCTATGTCGTAAAATAAGTGGTATCTATTCAAAGTGTAAGCCAAAGTCATATTTAGCCCTTTTAAAGAGCCTATATGGTGGCGGAAATGCCGTATGACGCCAAGTATCCGCCGTATCTCGCGCTTTAAAAATTCTTATGGTTTACTAGCTTTGACTATTGGAATAAAGTTGTTAACCTAACACTAATATTTTATACAAAACGTATAAGGGAGGCCAGGTTATAAAACTGCCGGATAAATAAATAGCATTGGAAAAACGTAACTACAGTGTTTTCGCTTCAGTAAGGTTCAACACTAAACTCGTCAACAAAACGTGCATTACAAAACTATCTATTGTCAAGTTTTTTCACATAGGACCCTGAGCACCGTTTCCAATTTTTAAATGGCCCATGGAGCATGGGGCCTCCGAACCAATGGGAGCGGGCCAAAAGAAATATGGGAACGCCTCTTCAGGGTTCTATGTGAAAAAAGACAATAAAACATGATTTCTACAATTTCTTTTTGAAATGTTTAATCTCCCTTTCCATTTTTGAGAAAGTTTAATACCCTGCGATACACTTTTTAGAATAGTGGATATAACATTCTGTATTTTTATAAATAGCGTCGTCCCATGTTTTACATATTTCATCTGGTTTTATCCATTATTGCATTAGAATAACTTGTGACTCGTCCTCCTTTAAGCGTTAGGTAATTTGTGAAAGCCCCTTGAGCGCACTGGTTGAGTCGAAGATGCAGAATTGTGATTAAATAAAATGTGAATCTTGCTGCAGACAGCGATGTGTTGTAGTCGGAATGCATATTTGTTGATAAATGTGTTTGTAAAGTCAAGACCAGCAAGATAGTAATGGAAATTGTATGTAGCTTTAAGTCCTTTAATCATTGAATCGTTTATGTAATTCTTATGCAATGGCGATGCAGTGAGGGATCGACGGGGAGAAAAGTTTCCATTGATCAACGCGGAAGGAATTAAAAATGCGGATGGGTAGTGAAATTATATATTATTATCAAAAAGAGCAATAAAAATGTGGGTGGGTAGTGAAGCCTACCAACGAACTACCTTTGAAACAAATATTTGGGACCTTCTCAAAAGTTTCCTCTTTATTTCCATTTTTTATATCATTGTTTTATTTTTGCATCCTTTAAAAAAGTGCATTTATGAAATTTAACACTTTTGAACCACCCACTTGTGACATTTGCGTTTTCAAACATGTATTTATGACATCTAATCCTTTTCGAAATATGAAACAATCAGCACTTTTTAAAACTAATTACATAATTATATCATTGGCACTTTCTTCAAAACATCCTCTCATCTAGTGCTTACCTGGGAAAGGAAATTGATTTTTTGTCCTGAATCATTCTGAACGGACTGAGGTCGCCGAAGGTACAGCTAATTTATTAAAATTGAACGCAGTTCATTATCAGTTAGATTTATTGTACTGTGTGTGGGGATTCAATTAACATCTTCATTAATCAAGTTGCTCTTTGAAAATCGAAAGCCCGTACTCTAAATAGGTTTTAGAAATTGTCAATTTAAATGGAACTTTGCTGTTAGCAACACGCTTTATATTGAAAATTTGTAACCGATGCTGCAGCAACAGAATGTTTTAAATTGCTGAAACGCGGAAGCTTCCGAAAGGAACGGAAACGTAGATTTACTTAAAAAATGTAAAAAACCAAAGAATAAATTGGGTCACTCGTTCAATCCCCACATTTATTTAATTTCGACGTTTGTCGTTGACACTGTCGTTGTTTCGTGAAATAGATATTTGCCTTCATAAATACTTGCGTCTGGACTTTGGAATTGATGCAATGATATGATGAGTGGGATCATTGGTCGAACTTGTGTTAGGCAGGTGTCATTCCATCCAGCTGCATACAATAGCCACATCATCAACATTGCACCTGTGAACGCAAAAGAGAGGATGGAAGGTGCGAAAATAAACACAAACAAATGATCTTATCAGGTGACAGTGACGGCTTCGGATCAATCACACGCACAACAGCTTTAAGCTTCAAATGACAGCGACAGAGGCTTCTGGTCAAAGGATTCATTATCAACGCAGAATGCCATCACATATGGCGATACGTAATGAGGTTGGGGAAGCATTTGTTTGTCAAATGAAATTATTTTAATTCTGCGTGGTCTGTCAAGCGGATGCTTGTTTTATACAAAAAGTAATTTTTTTAAGATAAGCTGGATGATTAAATGACAGACACATCCACCATGAACTGAAATTATATTATTCTCTACTTCTGCTGTACACAGTTCATCTTAGCAGCTTTGCCTGTGCAGATATTTACATTCTCATTCAACACAAAATGTTTGCAATAAATAGCGGTTAACGTGAAATGATGACGTCCTTGCTGTTAATGATTTTAGGAAAATTACCATCGATGATCTAATAACTTGCGGGATACTAACACTACGGAGATCACTGGAAGCATTTCTAGTGTCTAAATGCGTACAAGTTCAAGGGTGTGTAACTTGGTAGCAAGGGCGTAGCTGAGTTTCGATTTCGGGGGGGGGGGGGGGGGGGGG
>JAQFZC010007500.1:0-11143 GCA_034695205.1 Dicyrtoma fusca | reverse complement strand
CATTTACCACCATGCTTTATTAGCATGTACATACATAAAATGTACATTATAGGCTGGCATGTAGCCGCGCTCATTGTTGCACGTTTTCTCGTAAATGAGGCTCCAAAGTGGCTACTAAGAAACCAACGCCGGAAGCTGCAATAATGACGCTAGAAAAGGCAAGAACTACTTCGGGAATCCTAAGCATTTTAAAAACGGTGGTTTTCTCTTCTTTTAATGTGACAGGTCGATCTGCTTCCGGCAGAATAAAGTAAGTTATAATTCCAATGATGAAGAAACAGGATCCCATAAAAAGAAACGGTAGAATGAACCCACCAAGCTACAGATTCAAGTTTAACAAATTGCAGATAGTTACTATTTTCAAAATGAGCGACAGTTATAGTTATACTTATAAATAAACTATTGTCAAATTTTTTAGAATAGATATGTGAGCGCCTTTTCCAAGTTTTAAATTGCCCATGGAGCATGGAGCATGAGGCTCACGAACCAATGGGCGCGGCCAAAAGAGATTTAGGAACGCCTCCTCGCATATCTATTCTAAAAAATTTGACAATACTTACTTCGTACAAAGCACCTCCTAAACCAGGCCCTAAAATTAGCCCCAGCCCCCAGAACGTTTCGAGAGTGGCCTTTTTTAAACATTTTGTGAATTAATAGACAAGATAAATTGAAGACAAATGACATTTTACTATTGTTAAATTATTATTTTTGTTAAGCTATAAGTACTTACGAAAGTTGTTGCAACAGAGTCTGGAAATTGAACTGCAATCAGAGTGAAAGTAGCCGTTACAAAAGCGGCTTCGCCGGTTGCTTGTAGAAACCGAAGTAGGAAGGACAGTGTAAT
Organism: Dicyrtoma fusca; assembly: GCA_034695205.1. Classification (NCBI taxonomy): domain Eukaryota; kingdom Metazoa; phylum Arthropoda; class Collembola; order Symphypleona; family Dicyrtomidae; genus Dicyrtoma; species Dicyrtoma fusca. The sequence goes on along the minus strand of JAQFZC010007500.1, from coordinate 10,299 downwards.
GAAAGTCACGTGTTCTTGAGAGTAATCCAGAAAACTAAAGAGGTCAACGTCAAGTTTGACAAACAAAACTGGAATATTTCATTCTACAAGTATTTAAAGTGAGCGGGGTTTAAAGTATCATTCAAACTTCCCTCTTAACTTTATTTTCCCTCATCCTTCACTTCAATTTCATTCATCCTATCTATAGTATTACTCGTCATTCAAGTTTCACTTATTTCAATCTTCAATCAAACTTCAATTCAGCAAATGAAAACAATAGTATAGAATCAAAAAGAGGAATAAGGAAGATTTTCTTTCTTTGACTACTGTGTATTGAGGTCTTGACCTTTTAAATGAGAATGTCAAACGAAGTTTGAACTGAACTAAACTTTTCAACGTAGTTCAGAATCAAAAAGAGGAATAAGAAAGATTTTCTTCCTTTGACTAGTTTGTATTGAGGTCTTGACCTTTTAAAAATGAGAGTGTCAAACAATTTATTAATTCGGGGTTTAATTCTTCGGCGATTGATCAGAAAAAGGCAAAAACGTCGGATACGTTCAATGTACATCCGACTATCCGACCGATTTTTGAAAATCGAATTACCGAAGGGGAACTTAGTTTAGTAAAAGAACTAGCTGCTGATCCTCATTACCATCATCGCTACTTCAGGTACCTACATAGGTTTTTACAAATCGATTAGCCGTAACAATAAAATGCAACATTTAACTTTTAGTAGGTGTTGTCTAATTTTGATCTTATTCATATTTGTTTAGAATGAACAAGTCAAACTTCGATTTCATAATGAATGAGATCTCGTCTCAACTCACTTCTGGACAGAATCACTCACGTCCAATAACATCATTGGAAAGATTGGCGATTACGTTAAGGTACAAAACAAAATCTGTCATTAACATCGTAATAAATAATTTTACAATATTTAAACGCTCATGACAGACTATTTAAAATTATCTTATTAAGCAACACTCAATATTTTGTACGTAGGTACCTGGCAACTGGAAACTCGCAAGTTTCCATTGCAATGAATTACAGGATTTCCCCATCAAGTGTCAGCCTTATAGTAAGACAGGTCATGGAAGCCATATGTATTTCATTAGGAAATGACAGCCTACCGCCCCCTGAAAATGTCAACTGGACTGAAATAGCTGCTGAGTTTGAATTGAAAAGAAATTTTCCGATGTGCTGCGGAGCCATTGATGGCAAGCACATCCGAGTTAAAGCTCCGCCACACTCCGGAACCCAAAATTTCAACTACAAAGGTTTCTTTTCAATTGTATTACTCGCAATTGTGGACACTTCCTACAAATTCATAGTCGTTGATGTGGGGTCAGCTGGATCTAATTCCGACGGTGGAGTACTTAAAAATTCAAAAATGGGCAAGAGCCTGGAAGATTCAAGTTATAATTTTCCCGTCCCAAAGACATTACATTCTGGAGTAAATCTCCCACCCGTAATTTTAGGTGACGATAGATTTCCACTAAAATCTTACCTGATGAAACCCTATCCAGCTAAGTCAGGGGATTTTGATCCCAACATTTTCAACTATCGTCTCTCCCGTGCTCGAATGGTAGTAGAAAATGGGTTTGGTATTTTGTCAGCCCGCTGGAGAATATTTCATACCACGATTGACGGAGACTTAAGTTTGGCAAAGCTCATTGTGCGTACAACAATTATTCTACACAATGTTTTAATTGCTAAGAATGATCTGAATGGAATTACTGGCGATCGAGACGAAAATGGAATAGTAATCAGTGGAAGTTGGAGAGAAACCATTTCCTTAGATTCTGGGTGCCCTTTACAACAACAAGGCAGCAACAACCGTTCTTCCGATGCAAATTCTGTTCGTGAAACTTTTAAAAACTACTTTTTGAGTGATAAAGGCAGTGTTTCGTGGCAGAAGGATTATGTATTGCGTGGGTACGAATGATAATAAATTTATTATAAAGTAATATTTTAATATTCAAAATTTAGCTCTAAACCAACATTATATTATACACTTACCTATGTATGTCTATTTTAACTCTTAAAACTTAAACTTCTTCAAATAAAGAATAGATAGCAATAACATGTTCAAAACAACTGTTAATTAACCTAGCAAATTATGAATAGAACTACTAAAGTTACTGTTAATTTAAACCAAAGATTTTTCAGCCGTGTAAATAAGATCATAAATAGTAAACTGTAGGTCGTAGAGATTTTGGCATCCAACTTTGAGAGTTTTCGCATCTTAATAGCAACGTTAGCCCCGAACAATTCAAATTCATCGTGTTCTTTTTGAGTTTTCAAAATCTCAATCATTTCTATCTCAAATTCTGATGTAGAAGCGATACGCTTCTTTTTATTTTCGTGGCTTCGAAAAGTAGTATTTTGTGCTTGAGATGATGGTGCTACTCCAGCAAATTTCGCTGTGGACGCTGATGTCGGCGCTGGAGGGGATTCAGATGCAGCTCGAAGTTCAACTTCATTTTTATCATTAATTATGACGTCTAACGACACAGTGTCATGAGAAGTAGGAATAGTTTGCACTTCCTCGTTCTCATCGACATCATTGGAATAGGTTTCTTCGTCATTAAATCTGTCGTTAAACTCTCTCATCGGTCTTTTTCCAGCTCCGTCGCCAGGTTTCCCCCCAACATTTCGCTTATGAGCCAGATACTGCGCCCACAGACTTTTCCAGAGTTTTTCGCATTTTGCAGCTACAACACGTCAATAAAATTAGTAATTTAGTACGTTAATATTATTGAATAAGAACTAATTTCATACGTTTGATAGGCATTCACAGTCAGCATATTCAAATGCGCAATAAAATGCTTCATAAAATTGAACCACCATTATTGTGCTTATTACTATATAGGTACATTATGGATTGAAAGAACTTATTATTATGATTAAAGTCACACAATTACACTTACAAAACGAAGCAAACTTGTCCGCTTCTAGTTCTTCACAGATTTTCATCCATGAATTTGAGATTTTGACAATGTCACGATGACCTTCATTTCGCTTATCAAAAATATGAGGTCGTAACTTTACAAGTTCAATCAGTCTCTGTTCTACAACAGCTTTAGCTTCTCTTTCTCCTTTTTTTTGGGCCCATTTTCAGGATAATTTTAAAATTTTGAGAAGCTGGAACGAATAGTAACGTCTTCACTTGTGGTTCACTCACTCAAAAGTTGAAGTAGTTTCAACTTTGAGAAAAGTGAACTATGAAGCATGATTTTCCTTATTACCGACACTATAAACTGCCACCAAAGCAAAGTGAACACGAAATGATGGGGAAGTGAAGTTTGAAGGAAAATTCAAACAAACCCGATACTTTAAACGCGCGAAATCTTGAAACTGAAGTGATAGTGACGTTAAGTTTGCATCAAAGTGATACTTTAAACTCCGCTTTTTAATCGCAAACAAAACATTAAATAAGGATCAGATGATTTTTAAGCAAAATTTACCCGAACAGAATTGCGCATACCGCATTAACAAAAATTCCCGCATTAAACACTAATTTTGGACTGATAATTCCAATCTGAAAGATAAAAACACAAGTCAAACAAAAATAGTAATTAGTAATTACTTACATTGTGCTAATCAAAACTACTTAACTATTTAGGAAAAAGATGTTTTGACATTAGTTTATAGTACACTTACAACTATTCCAAAGATGGGTGACGTTATAAACATCACCAGTTGAAAAACACCCAAAACGAAGCCATATTCCGTTGCTGATGCGCCCTTTGCTTCTGCCTGTAAATGTATAATTTACATATAACAGAAAAAATCATAACTAACACTAGGTATAGCACATTTAAATAAATAATTACTTCAACAATCCATAAATAATATTTAATAACAATTAAATCATAGTTTATTCATTGGGTCGCCGGTCGATTTGACTGAGCCTGCAGGCAGTAATCATGAATTACAACAATCAATCGATTTATTTAAAAATTAAATCGTAAATTATGTAGCTATCAAAATTTCATAGTAACTTGTAATTGTGCTAGTAAATATAGTAAAAATGTTGAAAATTACCTCCTTAGGATAGAATGGTGCTTGAAGGGAGTATATTGTACCTGAAAAGAGATTAACTAGGGCAAAAATAACTGTAATTGTAATCTTTTCTTTGGTGTACCCAAAATAAGTCTTTTCTTTACTTTCCGATGGGATCGCAGTCACTGTCACTGGTCTTGGTCTTGAGCCTGATACAACAGTTGGATAACTGATTTCCGGTCCTAATTCTAAATTTCGATCTGCCATTGTGATTTACCTACTTTGTCTTTTTTTAAATTATATACAAACCGTGTAGTTAACTAATGCCTTTTTTGCATTAAAAAACGCGTAATTAACAAACCAAGTATAGGTACAACTATGTAGTAGTTAGCTCAAGAAAGACGAAAAGTAGACTAACATCTCTCAATATCATCATTATATCATAGTAGCACACGACCAAATTAATTGATGCATCGAACAGATCACATAACACTTTTATTTTAATCTGTATTAGGTATATAAGTACATACTATGCTCTTCTACGTACACAAATATAATACAAATCTATAGCAAATAATTAATTTTTTTGGCTTTCAGTAACATGATTATCCCGTCTTATTGCATTTAAGGCGGCTGCGAAAAAAAAATGGGTGTCTTGCTGCTACGCCTAGTAAAGGGTCTTGCAAATGCAGCATCATGGACATCATGGAAATGACTTTTTGAAAATGTGTACTTAAATACCGTATTAACCGTATGCAAGCATAGCAAGGTTTTCTAAAAGAATTTAAAAAAGGTTACCATATATATATACATGTTATACAACTTTCTGAAACGTTATAATATAGGTAAAGAAGTTTTGCCTGTTTTGAAAAATTCAAATTGATCATTCGACCTGTGCACAGGTCGAATGATGTGTGATTGCACACAAAAATGGAAACTCTAGGACGTGATTTTTGCTAGGCTCCAAAGTCTTGAATAAAACCACTTTAACAGATTTACATAATTTGGGGCATATGCATACAGTATAGCTACCTCCTATAGTCAGCCACTAGAACAGGATGGTTGTAAAATGTCAACTTTTTATGCTAATACTCAATACTAGTTGAAAGTGCTGAAGGCCAGCTGGACAGATAGTCGACTACTTTATTATCAGTATCTTTAGTTAGATTATATAAAGTTGTATTGTAATTAAATACTTTCATTAGGATTAAAACTAAAGTTGAGTCACTGAAAGTGAGTTTATGAACTTTGCCCTTATAACCATTTTAAAAGATAAATTATGAGGTAGACACAATTACACTGTAGTTTATTTCCGTCCTTAGCAAATATTTACAAAATGAATGAACTGTTACAAGCTATTTGTTATGATGATTCAAAGCACATAGCACAGCATATAGCTACATAATAACTTACAAGTTTTTTGTTTGTTTTGTTTTTTACTTCATGGCACGATTATTGTGACTAATATCTCAAGTAAGGCCTGTTTCAAATTCAAAAATTGAAAAAACTATAAAATATATCAGCTGGACCTTTAGAAAAGTACTGCTTTTTAAAAATATAGACTTAAAATTCGTGATAATTATTATAAGCATAAGAACGGGTAAAAATAATTAGGTCATGTGAGGTTATTCAATTTTTGACTAAATAGAGCCATAGTCAGCGGTTGTTGAATTAGGACTTTTCCTCTGTTTGACCAATAAATCATCGATAGCAGCTTTGTCTACGTCATTTAAGTCGTCGTTAACCTGTTCCTTTGCCAGTAAGCTTTCAGTTTCGGCATCACTGGACTGAGATTCAGAAGCTTCTGATGATTTCTTGGTGGGTATACAGATTAAGATGATTCCTAGTAATACCTAGAAACAGAAGGTCACAATTACAGTTTTGCACGTTGTAAATATTTGAAATTACAGCTAATTATAGTTTGATTTTTCAAGTATTTCAGGTTCTTACAATGAGAGCCTGTGAAGCAAACACAACCAAGGAGCTCATTCTGAATCCAAAATTGTCTAGTAGAACTCCACCAATGGTTGCCCCAAGAAACAAGCCCAGACATAAGGAAGACATAATTAAGCCGCTCATGAGTCCGTACGTTGAGACATTATCAGGCAAACCGTAGTTTCTATTAGAAACATTTTCATGATGTAAAATACCTACATTACTGTACAATGTCGTTTAATTAAAATAAAATTTGTAACGTACACAGAGCCCTGCATTGATTGAATAAATCCGGAAACCTAAAGAAAACAAAACACGAAAGGAAGGCCACCATTTAATAAAAACAAGCAATACCTAATACTATATTTTACACTTTTCAAAATATGTGTTCATTTTAGTCCCAAAAATAAGGTAGTTACATAGCAACTGCCGCAACCGAGGCCGTGTATGCAGAGTCCCACACAAGTAAGCCAGAGGATGCTAAAAATCCAAACATAGTTAGATTAAAGTGGGTAATTAAATGTATGGAATTGCGAATCATCATTGTGTACTTCTAATTTGTAAAAAATTAAAGGAGCCATTAAATGAACGGAAAGGGGCTTTACGTGTTTATGGGAATAAATGGTGCAGGTCCAATAAGTAGAAATCCAGAAATTGTGAGTAAAGCCCCGATTACTGTAAACATTTTAGGCTCGCTAGTTTTATCGCAGAACTTCCCCCACATGGGAGCAAACATTGCGTACATGAACCCATCAATCATAAATACGAGACCTGTAGTTGCTGGACTAAGGCCAAACTAAAAATAATAAATTACAAATTTATGACACCATTTTTGAAAAATTATTGCTCATATCTTTCTTTTGAAGAAATCGCGATGATAAATGTTTTTTGTTTCTTATTTCTTGTTACATTTGCTCTTAAATGAGGCTCCAAAGTTGCCACCAAGAAACCAACACTAAAAGCTGTCACAAATACACTAGAAAATGCAAGATAGACTTCAGGGATTCTCAGCACTTTATAAAAACTGAATTTATTTTCATCTGGTTTCTCCATCAAACTCACATCCGGTAAAATAAAGTAGGACACAACGACCAGGACGCTTAAGCAACTGCCCATGCATAGAAATGGGAGGACGAAACCGCCAATCTAAATTAAAATTACACAGACAAGATAATAATATAAAATGTGATAGTTTTAAATTAATGTTTTAAGATTAACTTACTAGAAACTTGTCATTTCTTATGCTTAGAAATTAATAATAAACTGTCATCAGTATAGTAGGTACATATTGTGTTTTAGAATTCAAAACTTTAATTTACTTCATACAGTGCACCCCCAAGACCAGGTCCTATCAACATACCTAGGCCCCAGAAAGTCTCCACCGAAGCCTAAAGAACAAAAAGAAACACAATGAAGCAAATAAAATATTAGCTTTAATTACTAATATAGTATTAACAAGGTAATAAGGCCCTTTGAATAATAATCATTACAAAAACGGTCGCCATATTTTCCTGAAACTGCATGGCCATGATGGAAAGCGTTGCCGTAACGAATGCCGCATCGCCAGTAGCTTGTAGAATCCGAAGTACAATCGAAAGCCCGATAAACATTGCATGATCCGTAACATAATCCAGAAATCTAATTTAGAAAAAGATATCCCAAATATATCACAATGAACGCTATAATACATAGTTGTTGTTTTTTAAATATTGAATCTAAAGTTTTGGCAACACAATTGAAGTAGGTAAATAGAAAGAAGAAATTCCACTTTTATTTTACCCAAACATAATCGCACTGGCGGCAGTAATAAAAATTCCAACATTGTAAACTAATCTTGGGCTCACCACTCGAAGCTACAAAATATTAGAATTGACATAGTTAGGAAATGTCCGATTTTTAAATTCGAAAATATTTAATGCATAAAAGTAATTAAAATAACTAATTATTGGTACTTACAACGATTCCGAACACCGGACACATAACACACATAACCAATTGAAATACTCCCAAAACGAATCCATATTCACTGGCAGTCGCACCCCTCGACTCGGCCTACATTTTTCATGAATAATTGTCACGAAATTACATAACAGTAATGGCCATTGTTTAAAATTTTGTGAATTAATTCAAATAATTACAATTAAAATAAAAAATTAAAATACCTCCTTCGGATAAAACGGCGCTTGTAATGAGTAAATAGTGCTAGCGGATAAGTACACCAGCGCAAAACAAACGAGAGTTGATATCTTGTCCTTGGAATACCCAAAATATTTTTTTTCGATTTGTTCTGCTGGTTCTTCTTCGACTGAATTGATCACTGACACTGGGACTGACACGGCCACGGACACTAAGGGCGAAGGTCCTAATTCAGCCCCTGAATCATATGTAAGTTCTGGCATCTTTGAGTGTTTTTAATTTAATTATTTAAAAAAATAAATGCCAAGTAGTAACAACAAAGTTCGAAAAATAACTACGAACTGTTGACTGAGACTGACTAGGACTCACAAAACTGACAGCCAAATGGTGCCACTGGAAAGTGACTAAAATTGAAAATTGATAAAGTAAATCCGAGCATCTTCATGAAAGATAAAGGGCAAGAGCTTCTAGTTTGTACGTACACGTCAGCAGTTAGTAATTTAATTAGCAATTAGCAGTTTGCAAACTAAATGTGATTCAATCGACCACATGACTTTTTCCTTCAAGTTATCTTTAATCGATTTTTAATTACTAATTATAATGGGTGAGATTGACCTACTAAATATCACTTTACTGTTGGCTGTCAAATGTGTACTTGCCGCTTTGTATGTCAGATGTGTATAATTACACTGGCTGTCTGTCTGTGATTGATAAGGAATTGAAGTCAAGATCTTATGGGCCTATTTTTATACAACATACAAACATAGATCCCATCGGTCCGATCGTTCTTTGTAATCAATTTAAAAATGTAAGTCATTCATACACTGTTGACTAGTCAGTTTCGTCTCCTTAATTCTAGTTTATTCTATAATTACAATTAGGGGTAACGGTCCAATATGTGGCCAAATTATGAAATTCAAAATGGAATGCAGCAGCTTTTGCAAGCAGAAAGTGAGCATTTACTTCGAATTTAATATCCACAGAACTTGGGTTCATTCGTTCATTCATTAACCTTTTTTTTGCAGGATCCTTGGGTTAAGGCACTGGTACGCACGCATCTTTCCTCCGAAATGGAAGCCCTTTCTCCCATACCTTCCACCGAGAACAATTCCTCCCAACCCTTCCCTCCAGAGTTGCAGTCAATTTTCACCATGCTAAAGGGATACCCTCCCTCTTATGCTAAAGGGACACCCTCCCAAATAAAAGGGGTACCCTACCTCCCATGTTAGAGGGATACCCCTCCTCCCATCCTAATGGGAAACCGTTCCTCCGGCCGGATAGCAGAACTGCCCGCCAAGAAACACTCCGGCCTATACCTTAACTGGCCACTGCAACCCGAATATTTTATGGTAGTTCACCACCCTCAATTTTTCTTGGAACAGGGGGTCTCACAATCCCGCTAATTTGTATTAGGTGGCTACTAAAGATGCTAGGAACTAGTTAGGTTATAATTTTCCACCTGCCTTCGGAGTCGGTGGAAACGTATAACCCAACTAGTTCCAGTCAGGTTTATTCCTAAGTCACTTCCGCATTTACCTACCAGGGGGGCTGCGCACCCCCGCTGCCTAACGTAACCTAACATAATCTAATTGATAATGAACAAAAGTTTGTAAACCTAAGATACACTTCAGCTGGGAGGAAGGGTATCCCTTTAACATGGGAGGAGGGGTATCTGTGTAACATGGGAGTAAGGTTATCCGTTTAACGTGGGAAGAAGGGTATCCCTTTAACATGGGAAGAATAGTATCGCTTTAAAATAGGAGAAAGGGTTTCCTTTAACATTGGAGGAAGTGTTTCCTTTTAACACAGGAGGAAGGGCTCCTTTTTCACATGCGATGGCATGTTTCCTTTTAACACGGAAAGACGAGCTTCCCTGAAACATAGAAGGAAGAGTATCTCTTTAACGTACAAGGAAGGGTCCATGTAACATGGGAAGTAGGGTAACCTTTTAACATGGGAGGAAGGGTATCCCTTTAACATGGGAGGAAGGGTATCTCTTTAACATGGGAGGAGGGGTATCTCTTTAACATGGGAGGAACGGCATCGCTTTAGCATTGGGAAATTTCACGGCAACACTGGGAGGAAGGGTTTGGAGGAAGGGTGTTAACCAGTACCTTATACCCTGTCTAAACATACGCCTAAGTCGCACTTAACTTAGTTAGGGCTGTGAGTTAGGTATAATGATGACGAGAAGCTACGAATAGTGTGAGTTTAATTGGGATAGACTAGTGTAGCTGTGAATAG
>JAQFZC010007499.1:0-11145 GCA_034695205.1 Dicyrtoma fusca | reverse complement strand
CCTACCTACATTTTGGTCTTAAAAAATTTCCCTACCTACATTGTAGGCCTACAATGTAAGTAGGGTGGCCATCTTTGCCATCTGGCAAAGTACATTAGTCTGCTGTCGTAATGTTTTCCAGAGGGATTACGTCACGCGCCATCGCATCCTGGCGCAAAGGTAAAGACAGCTTGGTGTTGCAAGCGTTAACACACCCTACAACATGCTTGTCACCGATGTGGCACTTTACATAAATAGCAATATCAGCCTATCTAGGATAATTATAGTAAGGCACAATAATTGTGGCGACTATTGTTGTTATATTGTGTAGGCGTAGAGGTATTTAAAAAATTAAACCAATGAGTACCACAAACCTTATTTTAAAAAAAAGTTAGCAGACGTTTGAAGACCAAATAATGAATTGTGATACATATTATCAAGTTTGGCTTTTCAATTAAAAGTTGTTTAGATTCCAAATATAATGGAAGAAATGTAGACTAATGTAGAAACAAATGCTTATCCGCGTAATGTCATAACAAGCAATAGCAAAAAGTTGTAAGTTCTAGCATTTTATGTAGAATTGTAAGCCATTTTGGACAGTGTCTTTCGTGTGGCTGTTGCTTAGAGACTGTAACAAATATAATGTGAGGCAACAAAGAAAATATTGACAAAAAGTGGGTCAAACCACTAGCATTATTGCACATGCAACATAACGCAAAGGAACAACAATATGTACACAACCCGGAAGTATCTAGATCATCTGCGACATAGACGCTGTGAGTAATACTTTGGACGTTACCTAAATGTTTAGAAAGTAAAATAAAAACAGTCGTAGGACTATTTGAACCAGTATTCGATATAAACTTAACGTTAAGAAATAAAATATGTCACATGACTGGAACAAACGGTTTAGAATGTTTTTGGATAGACAATAAAAAACCGATTTTGCTAAATGTTTGCTATACCGTAATCTGAAGCTTCAATTGTTTGGCCTAAAATGCTGCCAGTGCAAACGTAATAGTATGCCATCTGGCAAAGTACATTAGTCTGCTATCGTAGTTTTCCCAGAAGGCCATGTATGTGACGCGCGGCTTATGGTGAAAAGTTAAAAACAATTTTGTGTTGCGAGGGTTAACACACTGCAACAAGCTTGTCACAGCTGTTGCACTTCATATAAATGGCAATATCAGCCTATCTAAGATAATAGGACTTGTGCACAATGATAATGTCGGCTAATGGAGTCATATCGTGTTAATATAGACAACTTTCGCCATTTAGGCATAGTTTTATTCATCACAAATTTTAAAACGAGTACAACAAATTTAATTTTAAAAAACGGTTAGCAGACGTTTGAAGACAATATAATAAATTGTACCACATTGTATGAAGTTTGTTTTTTGCTGTTTAACAAAACGTTTTTTAGCGAGAAGATTCTAAAAGGTAGAAGATGTCTAAACTGATGAAATAACAAAAGCTTATCCGCTTAATTCCACAACAAGCAACAGCAAAAAGTTGTAGGTTTCAGTACTTATGTAGAATTGTAATAACTTTTAGACAGTGTCTGTCATGTGGCCGTGTTGCTTAAAAACTGTAACGCCAGGTGCAAATTTAATTTTTGAGACATTTTTGGTTTTGTGCTGAAATAAAGCATTAGAGTGGTAAAGGTGACAGTGTTTTTATAAAAATTATATCAGATCAACACGGAAACCACCTTTGTATCAAATAAGATGAAACACTGTTAAACGACTGAAGAATGAGAATCCTAGAAATATGATTTTAGAATGGTTGAAATAATAGATTTCTAACAATTCTGGGATTCTGATATCCCCCAGTCTAGAGAATGCTGTTTGAAATTCTAAAAATGTTATTGCTTAAAAAGGGGTATTTTATCAATTTTTATCGGCATGTCGCTTTTAATTTAGCCTAAGTACCGTATTTGGTGTATTAGATACCAAATAAACTATTAAAAAACGTCCATTGACCGGAAAGTATTTAAGCACCGGATACTAATGTGAGCCATGCGTTTAATATTAAAATCTAAATACTTGTTGAATAATGGATGCATTAGGACGGTTCTAAGTATGCTTATAGTTCTAGAATATAGTTCTAGAATACCATTAGTTCTATTATAGTTCTTAGAATGCATAACCTGTTCGACATCATGACATCATGGAAAGAATGTTGTTCAAAAACGTTTAGTCTACAGTTTTGTTTTGTCATTTAGGTCAAAAATACATTTTCAAATGTTATTACAAGAAATACAGGAACGACGCATATAATATAATGTACATAAAGGAGTAGTACAAAAAGACAAGGGGATGGGAAGGATTGGGGAAGCAGAAGGGCAAGAGATGAGTGCAAGAGATAATGGTGGATAATAATGGTGAAAGAAACATTGGAATTAATATCTTTATGAATCAGTAAGACGAGAAAAATTAGGTGGAGGCACTGGAATTTACACTAAAAGTTGTATACCGTCTGTTAGATTTAGTAACTTTGTACACCATAATGCCAAAGAATTTCAAATAATGTGTGTTATTATTCGTCATTGCTATTTACCTAGAGATATATCCGTGATAGTTTTTGTATGTATCTATCTTCCCCCTTCGAGTACTTGTCAAATTCAGAGCAAATTATTAAACGCAGTACTCGATATTTATGAAAAAATGAAACTAAAATATGTCAACCCAGGTTGTATAATAGTTGGAAATTTCAATCGTTGGGGTAAAGGACTAAAATTGGCTGATATAGGACAATTGAGGCAAATTGTAAAATTCAAAACTTACTTTGAAAATTTTGATGTACCTACCAGTGGTAGCAACCCAATTGACTTGATTTACACCAATATTGAAAAATATTTTAATGAGCCAGAAACTAAAACCCCATTAAAAGAAAGTGTAGGTGGCCACGTAGGTATCCAACTAACTACTACAGCAAAGAATATCAATTTAAGTAATAATACGATTGAAAAAAACCACAGGGAATTTAGCAATGACAACAAACAAATGTTTCTAGACTACCTAGCTAACTCAGATTGGGTTGATTTTTACACGTGTAACAATATTGACTACTGATATATGAATTCACTTTTTATAATATAATTACGTCAGCGTTCAACTATGCGTTTCCTATAAAAACTAAGATTGTAAAATTAAGAGACCAATTATGGGTAACTGATGATATAAAATTTAAAGCCAAAACATTGTTACAACTAAAATGTTGGAATCAATCCAAATACTGTAAGTTAAAGTTAGAGTTAAGCAAAATCATAGCAAAAAAAAATAGTTGCATAGTGAAAAAATGCAAAACAAGATTCTATCGGGATCTGTAAAAGACTTTTATAATATAATCTCACATAAGCACTTTAAATAGTATTAATGAGCATGTTTCTAATATAAATAAAATGTACAGCCCAATAGTCAAAAGGGTTCAAATTATTAGTACAAGTAAACCAACTTATGTAACTGAAATAGCTTTATTGTTAAGTAAAAGCATCTTGAAAGGTCGGGGAAAATCCGGGAAGTTGAAGTCTTGTAGATTCAACAAGTTTGTAGATTCACCATTCCAGTTTTGGATCTATAGATTCGACTTTTACAATTTGGATCTGTAGATTTTGCATTATAAACATTGTAATGAACTAAATTATTTTAATTACTACCATCATTTGCACCTAGAAAACACATTGCTAGGTGCAAATCTACTATTTACAATGCAAACTCTACAGATCCAAATTGTAAAAGTCGAATCTATAGATCCAAAATTAGAATGGTGAATCTACAGACTTGTTGAATCTACAAGGCTCCAACTTCCCAGATTTCCCCCGAACTTTCAAGATGCCTGCTTAACAAATTAGATAAATTAAATGTTATTAAGTCAAACGTTCCTAATGGGCTCCCAACTAAGCTGATCAAAGAGCTAGGTTTTAGCATTGTGACCCCACTAGCCTTTCTATTCAACTTTTCATTTTCAAACCCTGTACTTCCATCTGAAAAGAAGAAAGGGTATATTACTCCAATACCAAAAGATTTGAACAATATTGTTATTGACACGCTAAGGCCATCATCACAAACAGATATTTTTAATAAAATTTACGGTTACTGCTCGTATTAATGACGATGCAACCAATGCAATGGCGTAGTAATCGTGTTTTTTAAATCGTTGTCATTGCATTGATTGTCATTGCAAAATACATTCCACAATAAAGGAAACACCATGGTTACCAACTCCCACCCTACCATCTAACTTCGAATTTTTGTGCAAACAGAAACGTTGATTATCACAAATTATTTTTTATTTTATTCCACGCCCACTATCCACAATAAACAGACACTACAATCCTATGACACCCACAATACATTCTACATCGACGAAACACCATGGTTACCAACGCCACCCATCCACCAATCCGACCATCACATTTAAGATTTTTTTGTTATTCACTGTTGCTCAAACAGAAAAATGTTTTATCGAAAAGATTTCAATTTTTTTTCTCGTAAAATAAGTCTTTTTTGGGCCTACCCATAATCTCGCCATGCTTTTAACATTATGTAAATGGTTACCTGTTAGTACAATAACCATTAGTTCCGCCTACCCCACTTGTGAAATGCATAGGGCCATTTATGGACGACCCTCACACTAAATTGACACTGCAATGTTAAAGTCCTGTAGACGGACTCGGACACCGCACGGGTGGACACCGACAGCTGTTTTAATAGAATTAAATGAGATTAGATTATATACTTCGGCGCGTGACATCTTTAAAAGGATTTTATTACAAAAACTAAACAAAATAAAACATAGCATACTAAAATGCGATCTTCAGGGGTGTATATCAGTTAGCTTAACTTCAAAGCCAACTTCAGCAACTGCAGTTACGCAGGTGTTTCAACTGATGTAGCGTCCTGTCTCCGTCTCCATAGCTGATAAACCGACATTAGTAAAAAATTTATACGGTAAATATAATCGAATCTTAGTATCGAGACTCGCAACTGGTATAATATTTTTTGAAATCTGCCTTGTCAAAGTCGCGAAATAGGCTGTAAATGTACATAAGAGATTCGGTATGGCAAAATTTGTGATTTATGTCTCTACGCCTTTCCAAGATCAAGTGTGGCAGTACGTCCTATGGGCCGGTGTAGTATAGAAATGTACTAAGTACAACAAAGGCTATAAGACACGAAATTGATAGCAGTTAGAATATTTATTGAGAAAAGTCACATACCCTGCAATTATGAACGAGAATACCTGTAAAAAGCGTAACCCGCTGAATGCATGCGCTTTATTCTTTACTAGTGTGCCTGTCCGTCCTATAAACCGGTGTACTTTATAAACATACTGAGTTCTACTATTAAAAGTTGTCAATAATTACAACGGCAGTTGGTAGGCTACAGTGCATTACTATAATCTGCGTCGGCCAGCTCTGGCTGGTTCATTCCCGGCTCTAACTTTTGTTTCATTTTTGTGTGATTTTTGACTGCATGGTTGCAGATGTTTCTACTTCCTAGTTTTAGTGCATTTCTTTTATTTGAGCAGTGCTGTCAGATCATTTGTACGCTGCAACTTATTTTAATTAGTTTTTGAAATATTGATTTTCATTGGAAATATTTTGTGTCTTTTGTGTTAGTATTTTAAGCTTCACTTTTTTGAGGTCAAGGTACTGGCATGGGTTGTTACCTCCTATAATTACATAATTTAATTTTAAATCACAGTTAATTGTCAACTGTGGTGCGTTGCATTGTATGTAAATGTAAGTGCAGCGGGCGTACAACTACTCTGTGATCAATACATTCTTTGATCAGCATTTTATGTATTCATAATTTATTTTAAGGCGTATTGTATGCATTATACATCATAAATGTTGACTGTATGTGGTATGTGGTGATTAATATGTATAAGTGTGAAATGTTCAATGTATTGTGTCATGGAAAAGTACCAGTGTAAAGTGTACGGCATTTATCCTACCAACTATTAATATTTAACATTATCTTTTTCTTTGAAGCGACTGAACCTACCCTGCTCAGTAATCTTAACTTCTCAACTCTCAGATTGGCTTTAACTCTCAACCGCTGCGGAACTCAAATTTTGGTCTGCTCAGTTCTCATTCTCAGTATCAGTTTCTAAATCCTAAATCCAGTATATGTGAAACTCCTATTAATTGAAATCTTGTTATTTCTAATTTGGTGTAAATTAAAGTTAATTGGGCTGTTCATAATTCGCAGTTGTGAGGATTATTAAGGCAGCCAACATCAGTCAAATAGCAAGCATCGGACAAGGTTTGTTTATCAAAACCACTTTCAAAAGTTTAGTCACATCTAGCAATGACGTTTGTTTCAGCCGTACGGGTCACACGTTTTAAGCGCCCTACAATTATTACACGTCTGAACAATCACCGTATTAATGCAATGCTCTAAGTTTTCTAATTTTTGGTTTTTGCGTAGACCGTGGAACTAACATATGATTTTAGTTACTCCATTACTTAAATTTAATTTTTGCAAAGCTGTAGTAAAATGCAAAAACTTAAAAAAGCGTAGTTCACAAATTGTAAATCAAAAGCGACGTGCAATTAATAGTAAGTATGTATTATCTTAACATTCAAAATACCGCTATTGCATATACTGAAATAGCCTTGAGCTCTCCTAATGTCAAAAACCAGCATTTTTTTATACCTCAAACTTAGCGATGTTGTTGATTTTAACTCGTTCGTGGCTAAAATATGGCTTAAATTGGTTTTAAATGAGTTTGATTAATTTTTTGATTATTTGCCGTTAAAACGACTATTAAAAACTTAAAAAGGCATATCTGGTTTATGTGGGGAACTAAAATCATAAATAAATTGTTGGAAAGTGGAGAGGGTGACCCAAAAAAAAGTGAGACACCACAAAAAAACGGTATTTGAATTTAATTATTATGAATGATGATGATGATGGGCTGTGGATTTGTTCTTTTAGGGTTAATACGTGTGTCGCTAGATTACACAGTCAAAATTTGGTTTTACATTGCAAGCACCATTTTACAATTGCATTGGATTTGTTGATTTCAGTTAAAAAAGCTTTATAGCATGATACGGTAAGAATATTAAGCCTATAAAGTAAATTATACTATCGTAATTTACTGGAAAAATGCCTTGTCTCGCTGTTATATTTAGGAATGATTCTAAATAATAGAATAAATTGTATATTATTCTTCATTCTAGTCCATGTCAACTAATTTGTCATCCTTCACCGGATTCAGTTGCAGTAGCTTGGTACAAAGTTGAAGTAAAACCCAAGTGTTACTTGTAAAGTTAAGAGTGAATTTTGACAAAGCCACAATATTTAGACTTTTGCATTTTACCTAACGTTGAGCATTCGATTTTACTGAAAAGAAACGACAATGGGAAACATGATGGCGTTTAGAATTCTGTCAAACGCTGGTTTTCTATTATTTGACTTTGACCTGGCAACAAGCAGAGCAACTAACGGTTCCCCCAGAAAGTGGAAAACACTGTTGCAAAGGGTTTATTTCCTTATGTTCCTGCTTTACTTTGCCAACAGTATACGCTCGATGGTTCTAATCCTGCTAACACCCACGGCTATTAACTTTGACCATTTGTCGTTGCTGTTTATAATTACCTGCGGCATTGCTCACGTCATTGTTCTCGAAATAGAGGGGCTTCAGTCTCTCAATGAATGGTGTACTGTCTGGAACGAAGTCCACAAAATCCCTAAACACGCACAAATATTTGTAAACTGTAAAATGCAAAAATGTTCCAAGCAGCAACATTTACTAATGTTTCTCCCAGCACTTTATTTGGTGGCAAGCATCTTCACAAGTGCATTGCTCTTAAGTGATCCAGAGAGACCGCAGCTTTATTTTCAACTTCTACCGCCGAAATACAAAACTACAGTTAATTATTTACTCTTAGGTGTTTTTGAGTGTGGACTGGTTTTTTATTTTGCATTAAAACTTTACGTAGTTATCTACTTTCATTTGTGTTTCCTTGAAAGCACATGCTTAACATTGGAATTGGCTGCACAAAGACTACAGAGTTTGAAACGTAAATGTACAACAAACGTTTTTCAAGAATCGGCAATTTTTGTCAAACGAGTGACACTTCAAATCCATCTGTTCAATCAATGCAGTTCCGCATCAGTTTTGGCTTTCAAAGTATCCTATCTTTCAGTGTCTATTTGCGGATTGTTTATTGCAATACAATTTGTTGAGCTGGTACCATTTGCAGCCTGTTTTAACGGCTTCGTTGGAGTTGCTAGCGTTATAATTTACTGTTTGAGCTACGAGAAAGCCTTTAAAATTCCAGAGCAAATCCTTCAGCTACGATCTCTTATTTTGGCCAAACAAAAGTTACTTGCGGTACATTCAAGTGCAAAATCAAGGAAACGAGTCTTTTGCAAAATAAATGAAAGACAAAGATTTTTGCCACAGCCATTTGAAGAACGCTTGGAGCCACGGCTTCAAGACGCAAGCAGCGTCCAAGGAGGAAAAAAAGTATTCAGCAGACACGACCTGGATTTTCTTTATGTCTCAAAATTACTGTGCTGTATCTCTTGCAATGGGATCAAAGTCGGGGGTTTTAGTTTTATGGAGAAGATTTCCACTCTGATTTTCATTGAATTTGTCTTGTCTAAAGTTGCGAGTCTGTTAATAGCATTTAAATAAGTTTACGCTTGAAGGAAATTTAGGAAAGATGTGTAAAGTGGATATGGTGGTAAAATGTTTTTTTAAATTGATTAAAACAATTTACCAAACCATTTAAAATGTTTTTAGTAATATTGCAAGGCAAACATTTAGATTTACATTTCTAAATGTACTAAGATGGTAGTCAATTGTAGCGCAATTTTTCACGCACACTTTTTTTGTCAAAGTAGTCAAAGTTTGCACTATTATGTAGAACAGCAGAATTTTGCGCCTCTAACTATCCTGTCCAACGTTGGCTATACACTATTTAAATACTCATTATTCTAAAACAAGTATATAACCGTACGCCTGCTGTTGCCATACAAACATATATTATGGGGATTTGACAGTCTTAATTTGTTCCTGACAAGTAGATTTCACATTAAGTGATATTTTACTTGATACGGTCTAAGATGTCGTATTACCTCATTTTGTTTATACGTATGTTTCATTTAATGATTCTCATATATCACATTATGAATATGGTGATGTTGTAGCTATAAATTGTGAAGCCAAGAATTTGTTATATAATGTAAAGAAGTAAAGTAGGATGCAACGCAAGTAAAGTAAGGACCCAGTGAGATAGGCACATAGTTGAGGTATGTACAAAGTACATGTACCTACGTATTTCAGTACAGGAATAAATGAAGTAAATTCAAGTGAAAGAATAATAATGTAGATGGTTATGGAAGAGCGAAGGAAGTAAACAGATAAAGTAAGGGGGAGATGAAGCTAAAAAGAGAAAAGGGTAAAGATAATAAACAAGAGTCAAATCATAGAGATGACAGATTAATGAGTGTCACCAAAAAAAGAAAATGATAAAAGAATAAGTACTTACGTACGTACATGAGCAAAGGAATGAAAGGGGTGACGGTAAAGAGATTTCATAGATGAAAGCGACTGAACGGATCGAAATGCGAGGGTGTAGGATACCAATCCATCATGCATCAAGATGAAGTCCAGTGCGGTATCATACAGACATGGAGTACCACTGTCTGTTTCTAATGATAATGTATCGAGGGCCAGTGTAATTAAACCATAGCAATGTAATACATGGCAGGATAGTACTCACTACCTCTAACAATGCATAGGATGAGATGTAACAGTAGTATGTAAGTACATAGTATGTATGCATGCATAAGTATATGACAGATATGTACTATGTGAGGTATAGAAAGGTAGGTTTATAGTACATCAATAAGTATACATAGGATACAGGTATATGCATTATGCATCTTATATGTATAAGGAATAAGATGTAAGTGTACATGTATGTGCCTGTATGGATATGATTATATAGGTATGTATTAGTAAAGGGATTACCGGAGTCTAGGCCCTTCTAAACCCTGCGGGTATAGCCTCCCCACACCCCCCTTGGGCCCCCATCCCCTCCCGGTAGTTTAGTGCACCCCCATTATGTTGGGACGTAATATGTGCACCGCCCCTACCATGTTGGACGGTGGTATTCAAGCGTAACGAGCTTCCATAGAATAGAATGACTCAGCATTTCTCAAGCATCTTCTCTCTACTTATTGCACCACAGTATAGGCAGCATCTTCACAGAGCATCATTTTTTTTGCAGTGTCTCTCTGCATTATTACACAGTATAGAGCATACACAGCATACGTGAGTTCCTACACATGCAGCACAATACTGCTTCTTTTTGCATTCACAGCTTAGCGGTGTAAATCTCTTTTTTTGCAGTGTCTCTCTGCCACTCTACACTGCATCGTGTGTTCTGTGAAAGAGTCTTTTTGCATAAGAGAGTCCACAGACTCCTCGTAGTGGTTTGCAGTGGACGCTCACTCGGCTATCGTGAGTGCATAGTGTATAGTAGCTTCACAGGCTCCCATGGAAGAGAGTCTTTTTGCATGTGTACTGTGAAAGAGTCTTTATACCTGTAGTTGGTAATGGACTATTTTTTGCTACTCCGTTGAGTGTTCGCACACAGAATCTTACCTACACAGAAAATTTTATGAAAAATTGATACAACCACCCTTGGCAGTTTGAACTGCTATGTATGTATACAATAGATATGCCTCAGTTATATTTTTGCTAAATAAATAAGTCACAGTTTTAAAAAACTGTATTTGATTTCCTATAGTAAAGGTATACGTTTCTAGAAAACAGTTGCAGTCGCCGCCGCCCCTAACTGTTTGAACTTGTAAATGCTATGTATGTATACAGTAGATATTGGGCTATAATGCCTCAGTCATATTTTTGCGAAATACCCTAGTTTTAAAAAACACTTTTTATTTACCAAGTAATTCCCTACGGTAAGGTATATGAAAGTGTACTTTCGGAGGGAAACGGTTGCGGCCGCCGCCCCCCTGACAGTTTGAACTTGTAAATGCTATGTATGTATACAGTAGATATTGTACTACAATACCTCAGTCATATTTTTGCAAAATACCCTAGTCATAGTTTTAAAAAACACTTTTTATTTACCAAGTAATTCCCTATGGTAAGGTATATGAAAGTGTACTTTCGGAG
>JAQFZC010007498.1:0-11149 GCA_034695205.1 Dicyrtoma fusca | reverse complement strand
ACCAAGTGGTGTCGACCAAGTGGTGTCGACCAAGTGGTGTCGACCAAGTGGTGTCGACCAAGTGGTGTCGACCAAGTAGTGTCGACCAAGTGGTGTCGATCAAATGCTGTTTATCGTTAGTCCTGTCTATCATTTGTCCTATCTATCATTGGTCCTGTCGATCATTGGTCCTGTCTACCATTCGTCCTGTCTATCATTGGTCCTGTCGATCATTTGTCCGTCGACAAGGCATCCTGTCTACCAGGTAACCGTAATCCAGAATTATCATTTAACTTATGAAGCTTTCTTTCCATGATTTCCCAGTTCAGAATATGGAAAGAACAAAATGCATATCCTAGTGAAATATATACTTACTATTTGGCTTAATTAGAAGAATACTATGTATCAATAGTTTTATTCCTAGAGCAAATTATAATAAACTTTATTTGAATTATTGGGCATCTACAGGGCTCTTTAAGGGAGCCATCATTTCAACGAAAAATCTTCCAGCAGAACCAGCAAATCTGTATTTATCACCACCGTACACAAGTAATTTCTACAATATCGTGAGCACAGCTGTGGCAATATTTCTTGAACCTGGATTTGACACTAGTTTTTATTTTTCCCTTCATCCAGCTTCATGCAAACAAGTCAGTAATAAAAATAGGATTCTATAAAAAGTAATCAGTTCGTCATATTTTAATGACAACATCGCATTGTTGTATCCCACTCCATTTGAACTAGTCGGTGGTAGTCATATTCAAGAGAATTATGTCATCAGCCCGAAAATGTTTAGCCCGACTCTAAAGTCAGTGTTAGATGACTTATTACTAACCACAATTGTAATGAAAATGTTCAAAGAGACATTTAATGCTTCCGACAGTTGACAATAGAAGTATCCTTAAACATGATATAATAACAACAAGTAAAAGTTACAAAATTGAAGTAGATTTCAATATTACAATATTTATTATTTGTTCTCTATGTCAATACAAGTTACACTATATTGCGAAAAAGGTTTGAATGGATTTTGCATTACTTCTGTACTAACTAGTTTAAAACTTGGTAGGGCTTACATCATAATGTATAAGGGGATGCTGGACTTCTAGGTGGAAACCTAATTACAATAATAACAAGGTTAAATACACATGAGAACAATGAATTCTTTTCCAAACCGATAGTAAAGAAAATTGTTCCTTTATAAAATCGTGAAACGCCGTGGATATTAACCGTGCCGTCCATAGCCGTGCCGCTAAAGGCTCCTATATATAGCGTCTCCAATAGAAATCAAATTCGTCTTTTTCGGAGTAAAAGGCGACTTTTGATTCGTCGACAAAATCGGACTCTTTTACAAGATTTTCTAACTGTGTCGAGCAGATATGGACAATTTTGTAGAGCGTAAAACCGTGTGCTGTACGATTGAACATTCATTTATCTTTGTCCATTTTATAATTCCATTGATCATGAATTTCGCACCCTAAATTTTTCTAATAATAACAAGAGTAACAATTATAAACTCCACTGAAACGACGTACCCGGGTTGAAAAGGGAATGAATAATTCCATTTGTAATTTGTCAAAGTATGTGTACATCAACAAAATGATGTCCAAAAGGTAGTAAATTTTTATAACAACTTAAGTTATACAAACTTAATTGGCCATCTTGCTGGTCACGTGGGAGTAGTTTAAAGGTGCTGTAAGGAATGCATACGTTGCTCTTGACAATATTCCTGGAGTGTGTCGAACAAACGAAGAATTGCTTTTGTGCATTTCCAAAAGCTGGATTACTTTTCTATCGCTTGTAAATCATAAAACAAGCGTGTTAGATTATTTGCACCTCAAGCAACGGGCAGAATTCCTTAATCGTTTTATGAATCTTACGTACACGCTATTCCATGCCGTTTGCACAATTACACATAAATGGAATGCGGACCTCCGCATTTTTGTTGCTATAAGCATTAAAATTTTAAACATAGGATGACGAAATTTCCAAATAATTTCGCAGACAAATATTGCAGCACATAGACAACAACAGACCCAATAAAGATAGAAAACGATTGAAATGTCTGACTCTGTGAATGATATACTTTTGGGCTGCTGTTTGGTGACCTCTGTTTTACCTACAAGCAAAGCCAAGCTCTTTGATTTCACAAACCGAATGTTATGCCACTTTTCCCAGAACCAGTAAATTCCAGAGGACAAAAGCCCCTTCATTTGATTTGTAACCCATCTGTGGTATTTATGCATTCCACTTGGTAAGCCATAGAAAGCTTTGTGACCAAGAAAATTATCATCTTTTTTCATGTTATGAGCAAATTTTAATTTTGGATTTTGCGCAGCTAAAGTCTTCAACCGACTCCAATAGAAATCAAATTCATCTTCTTCAAAAACAAATGCGACTTTTGAATTTTCGACAAAATCGGACTCTTTTACAAGATTTTCTAGCTGTGTTGAGCATATATGAACAATACCTTCGACCGTTAAATCGTCTACTTCCCGATTGAACATCTGTCCGTCTAGGAATTTTTTATCTTTCCACTGATTATAGATACCGCACCCTGAATATTTTTCCTTATTGCAAAAGTCAGAATTATGTAGTCTACTGAATCGACGTACCCTATTTCGATCGAGATTACCCCAAAAGGGGGTACTGAAATATCGATCGCAATCAAGTAGTTGGTGCGTTGCAAAGGCATACAGTGTAATAGTTTTCATTTCAGGAATAGTTGTCCAGTTAGTTTCAAATGGGCGCTGAATAGTGAAACCTGTCTTGAGAAACCCTTTGTAGCCATTGGTCAGAATTATTCCCAAACAAAGATACAATGCAATCAGTTTGGCACACACGCGTTTTGTAGCTGGTTGTTTTACATAAATCAAAAGAGTTTCCATTTGTGTTTCCTGCGCCAATGCACTCACAGTTGTAAGCAAATTGGAAACATAGTTTTGTAACAGCTCACCCCACATCCTATCGGTTTTGTCTTTACCCTGAATCCCAGCCAGCCATAGCGTAACTGACAGCGCTAGCGACACAAAGCCAACGAGATACCAAACAGACGCCTGAAGGGGCGAAGTCAGAATCTCCCACTTGTTCTTGTTTTGATGTACGTTGTGCCTTGTTATAAACTTGTAGGGCTTCGTTTGTCCAACAGGGAACAGATGTATTTGCATTTGATCAAATCCTGGGTATAAAAGAATATTAGTGTCCACAAAGTCGTATATTTTGAAATCTTGGCAAACAAATTCATGCTGCTCCATTCTGGCTATGTGGGAGTAGTTTAAGGGTGCTGTAAGGAATGCGTACGTTGCATCTGACAATTCTCGTGGAGTGTGCCGAGAAAAGGGAGATTTACTTTTGTGCATTTCCATAAGTTCACCAGTGTTTATGCCATGCGCACACCTACGATATGTTTTACTGGGGCTCCAAGTAAACCTCCTTCCCTCGTCGATGTCGAATTCATACTGGGCAACTGCTTGAACCCAGCAAGTACCAACAGAAAAATTACAACATTTGTATTCCTGCAATGAATGTGTACGCGCATGTTTTCTGTGCCTCATGAAGTTATATCGAGGACCAATTGTGAATGATTTGAAACTAAATTCAAAGACGACCTTGGAACTATAACTGTGTAAACGAAAAGGAACTTTGTTGTAAGTTGAACGCACAAATATCGGATAGTGACTGCTATCCGAGTTTATTGTAACTAGTCTGCTTATCACCCAGTTAAGCAATGTGTACTCTGCTGAATCCAAGCAACTGTTGCTAACAACTATCATCAACCATCGTGGGGCGATGTTCACTTTCCCCAAAGATGATTGTTTAAATAATTTTGTAAATAAATTGCCAAAATCCAGATCTTTTGTTTTCATTCTATGGCACATGTCTAGGTTAATGACTAAAGCGTAACATTGAGTTCTGCGGCTGCTATTGAAACTCATGGTGTAATTCAATTTGAATATATTCCATGCAGATGTATTTTTATTGTCGTTTGATATAGCAACAGGATTTTTAAAATTTGCGTTGTTAATGACGTCACCGATTGAGTACAGCTGAATGAAACAGCTGTTGAAGTAATTACTTTCAATTATAGGAGTTATATCCATACATCCATCATCCAAGCAATGATTTATTGAAAATGTGATGTTTGTGATGAGATATAGGATAGAGACTATTACAAAAATGTTTGATTTTGCCATTGTGGTGTATGCAGCTCTGATTCAACCAATACTTCACACAAACTGAAGAAACTTTCGATGCATAGGAAGCAAGTTTACATTTATTTTCCAAATTAAAAATCGTTTATTCACGTTCTGTGATTTATTTAAATTTTGCACAGTACATAGGATACTATGTCATGTTTTTGGAAGAGCCTTGGAACATGATTAAATTCCCTGTCAAGTATGTACTTAGGCTTTGATGGCGTCCATTCCAACAAATATGCTGGAAACTTTGCGTGCACTTGTAAATAGCTTGAAATAAGATTTTCAGTCGTGCATAATACTTGTAGAGACTTAAGTTTGGGCGAAGTTAGTTAAACAAATATTCACACTACCGTATGATTACTGAATAATACTTAGGTATATATCAGTAAACCTAGGCACTCGAGAATAAATCAAAATGATTCTCGAATATTACAATTAAATTTTCGGATGAGCTTATAGGGGTTTATGGAAGACAATTTGCTGTTAATGCTATTGCTTAGTAGTTTTGAACACTCATTTCCATTGATGCGTAATGCTTCAGTAGACTTCAGTAGGGCTAAACTGCTGGCGTGAATCTGAAATGTATACCTATGCAAATATCAGTAGCAGGGGCGTCAAGTGGTTTTAACACAAGTGGCTAAAATATGGCTTAAAGTGGTTTTAACTGGCTTTAAATATTCTAGATTTTCGGCTAAAACTGGCTAAAAGTGGCTAACATACATCAAATCAAACAAAAACCGAGAAACAGTTGCCCATAAGTAATGTAGATTGGCGATATATACTTAAGTATTTCATGCTTTTAGCCTAATTTACCATAGAAAATAAAAACTTTGGGTGACCTCAGATACTTTGGTGCCTCTTTGTCGATTAAAACATAAACCACCATTCAAACACGTCCATTCTCATACAAAGAACGGCACGCTTGCAATGTAAAGTCTCCGTTTTTGTACATCAGTTTATATTTAAGTTAAAAGTAGTTCATAAGTAGTTAGGTCCAGTGACAGTGGACCGCTCAAAATATTAGCCTGTAGAAAACGACACTTGAAAGTGTGGAGACACTTTCAAAAATTTCAAAAGGAGCAATCAAAACTAATATGCTCCGTATGACAGAGTCTGTTTAGTCACAGAGCAACCAGTTTGAAGGATCACTGCGGGAGCTTTTTCAGCTATAAAAAATACAGGAACAATAAAGTTAAAATTTGTTTAAGCATTCTAATAATCTTTGGTACTTTAGTCACTGCTAATTCTTACTATAAGTGATACATATGTATTCCTACTTATCATTTGTGTGTCAAATGTGTAATAGATAGGCAATCTGTCGAAACTGCCTCTCTCACGATAGAGTGCAAACTTATCGTTGTGTTTCAAAGAACTTCAGTCAAAGGAAGAGCCAAAATGAAATGAAAGAAGGCGAATACGCTTATTTCTAATTACAAGTTTGCAATTTTAGGAAACGCTGGTGCATTTTGTGTACCTACTCCTGTTTACTTTCAATGTTAACTGAGTAGACTAAATATTTTTCCAGGGGCGTGAAGTGGTTTCAACCCAAGGGGCTAAAATAGGGCTTAAAGGGGTTTTAACCGGCTTTAATTATTCGAGTTTTTTGGCTAAAAGTGGCTTAAACCGGCTAAAATAGGTAAAATCAAATAAAATCGAGAAAAAATTACCAATAAGTAATGTAGATTGGCGATATTTAAGTACCGTAAAGACCCAAATAGTGCCCCCAGGCACTATTTTAAACTTCAAGTTAAGAGGCCCCGGGCACAATTAGAGACCCGGGCACAAATAGGGACCCGTCCCGGACATTATATAGGGAGGGCACTAAAGTTCGCGCTAAGACACCGGGCACAATTAGAGACCGGGCACTATTAGAGACCGGGGCACAATTTGGGTCTTTACGGTATTTCATGTTTTTACCGTTAGTAACCAAAAATGCGCGGGTGAACTCAGATGCTGTGGTGGCTTGTTATTGATTACACAGCCATTTAAACATATCTATATGTTCAATCCTACACAAAGAACATCACTCATACGGTTACGGTTCTCGATTATGTAGTGTAAATATAAATATAAGTTAAAGTTGACCAACTTTAACTAGACTAAATATTATTTAATTCATCATGTCAAATTCGAATGACAGTATATCTTAAATAAGTGTGATAGCAAAACCTAGTTTAATCCAAGAAGGCAGTTCGGTGGACCGCTGCGCTGAAGATAAAAGCTGGTAAAAAACGAAATTCGCAAGTTCTTACAAATACAATAATCAATGAAAGCTAAAATGCTCCTTGTGCAAGAATTTGTTTACTGACAGACCAACCAGACTAAAATGATCCCTGGGAGCTTTGTTCAGTTAAAAACAAATCCAGGAAAAGTATTTTTTTTGCATCGCAGCAGCTTTTGTTCGCTCTCACTTGGTACTATAAGTGATAAATAGCGTACAAAGGGTGTATTAGGTAGGTACATGCTTTTGTTTTGAATACTTAAAAAATGCTTATTTTCTCAGCAAATGTTTGGTACGAAACTTATATTAAACCATAGCAATTAGTTCATTTGACTGAGTATTTTTGCATTAGTTGTACGAATAAAACTTTTATAAATTTCGTTTGCCTTCAAAAGATGTTTAAAACCGAAAATTATTTACTTTTTGCTCAATTTACACGCACTAGATAGGTTTCTCGAATTAAAGCCATTTTTAGCCATTTAAAGCCACTTCTAGCCATGACTTTAATTTTAACCACCTCTTCGAGGCAAAGTGGCTTTTTCTTCTGCCCTGATCAGTAGTACTCCAACCAAGATCCCGTAGCTATCACAACATTCATTTCACTCCGCTTTTGTTCAACATTAAAGTAAAGTAACGATTATAATTTATAATTTACAAGCGCAATTTATTTATTTATTTTCTCCGCTAGGGTATTGCATTGCAAACGTCTGATAAGTGCTTTTAGAAAAATCTCGTTTCCAACGTAGAGTATGTACCGTAAATCCTCTTTTACTACGTTGGTCTCTATCAATACGCGAGTCTCTAACAGTACGCAGGTCACCGGAAGTATTTTCAGTGTTTAAGTGTACACAAATTAGTTTAAACCTAACTTTTTAGCCACTGAATTGCTTGAATTAAATGACACATACTTTTAAGTCGCTTAAAAATGTCAAAATTCATGTTTTTAGCCTGTTTATTTCAACTAAAATCAGAGTAGTAAAACGATTTGTTTGAATAATACGCAGGTCTCTATTAATGCGCAGGTCTCTAATTGTACGCGGGGGTCCGAGAGGCTGAATGGAATAGTGCGCGGGCGTTCTATTAGAGGATTTACGGTACCTTAGGAGTAGCTACATTCTACCTTTAAATTCATCGTTTTTTTTAAGTTAATTAGGTAAACTAAATAATTTAACATGGATAAAGACAGGTCTAGTCAACTACAGTACTTAAATTGGTTGAGCTGAGGATCAAAGCCAATGTATTTCACTTTATTTGCCCTAAATTAATTATATTTCCCACAAAACTTCCTTACGTGTGTGGTATTTTGAGTATATGCACATATATATTATAAGGAAGGGAATATCGGGCGAGACCTCCTTGGTTGACGACTTTTCAGTCAGCCCGGCAGATTCTGGCCAAGTCTCAGTGAGATCGACGCAAAGGTGCAGAGTTCTAGATGCGCAGTGAGTGGTGACATCGTGACAGAGTGGGAACTCGGTCAGTGGGTGTGTAAATTATTCATAAGGTCGTAGTATCGATGAACTCGGGGCCAAAGTGTTCTTTGTAAATTTTATTCCAGGGAAGGTGGGAAGCATGACATAGTGAATTACGTCTTACCATAGCGTATTTTCGTTTTAGTTTTCGTGTTATTATTAGTTTTAGAGGGAAGGGAAGAGAAAGGGACTGATTGGAGTCGATTACTGGTTGGTAGAAACCTTCCTGGAAGGGCGGGAAGGCAGTGATTCCGGTGCTGGACAGAGGAAGCGTCCAAGCCGGCATTTTCAGTCAATTCTGTCCTTTCAAAAGCGAAGCACTTAATTACGTCTCGTTAATACAGAAATCGGCTCAAATTCCAGTTACTTCCCATTTTCTATTTCTTACTTCTTGCAGTAATTCGCTAATTTCAAATTCATTAGTTTGTACAGTTTTTGTTGAATATTCACTTAGAAGTTAAGTTGACGAGGAGAGTCAAAAGGTAAACGGGCTTTAAGATAATAGTAAATATTATATACGTGAGTGTGAGGAATCAACAATAAAAAGTAAACCCAAGTTATTGGAATTCGGAGTTATCAAGAGAACTGTGTTTATTACTATCAGAGAATCCGCGATCACAGAGTGAACATTGAGTAGGCGAGGATTTTGTGAGCCAAATCCATCGGGATTTCAGTGCGAGTCGAGGGCCGAGCTCCTCACAGGGGTAGGGATTACGTAGCTACCCGGGAGACACTGAGTTGGTCAGGACTTCAAAGTGTCTGCAAGCAATTTCATTATCATCTTCGTTCCAGAGAAGAGTTCATATTGTGGTACCCGAAAACCTAGTGAGAATCGTCGATTTCCTCAGAGTGAAGTGATCTGCCAGAGTCAGGGAAAGTGGAGGACCTTGAGGTCTCAACGGAACCCGAGGTGCCTGAGTGTTTAAATCACTCTCCAACAGCTAGAAACCATCGGGGACCCCAGGAACTCCAAGGAACTTAAAGGACTTTGAAGAACCCCGGAGTTGCTACGGGTCGAAGGAGTATGAGGGCTTTGAGATGGGGGCGCCATATCCTTGGAGGGACGTTAAATGATTGATCAGTGACCACACGATAAGGGGATTGACGAAATATCGAATTTTGGCGAAATACCATTGCACTACTTACCTAAATTACACGTAAAACACGCTGTTATGATGTTTTCTGATGTCCAATGCTATGGTTTTTAGTTGATTCTGACTGTTTATTTACAGCCACAATGATAATCAAAAATATGATTAATTTTATGATATCTCAATGTTAAAAGAATAAAAATGATGAAAATGACGATGCGATTAACGATCAGAAGGGATTACGGTCTGATCCCTTTCTCAAAATATCAGTCTCAGAATATGTTTCAAAAGATCCCTAAAATCTACTGGTATTGACATAAACCCTGTACGTTGTAATAACCAGAGTGAGCAGATCACATGGGCTGACAATTTCAGCCTGCCCGCCAGGATCTGGCAGAGTCCAAAAGGGACAGAAAAGGGGCATAGAGCGGGAGTGGGTGAGTATGACGTAGCAATGTGGGAAGTCGGCCCTGTTGTGCATGTTTTAGTCATTAGCGTCCAGCCGCAGTGATAAGGCTGGAGGGTTTGTGTGTGTTCAAGTTCATGGGGAAGACAAAGAAGATTTGTCGTAGGGAAGAAAATAGGTTAAGTTATAAATAGAGTAAGCGGGGAATGAGTTGAGATTAGTGAGTGTTTACAATGCGTTAATTGGTTGGCCGTGTCTGGGAGGCGGCGAAGATCGGGACAGCCGGGCCATGGAAGCTGGAAGCTGGACGGAATGTCCCCAGTTCCTGTCTGTATTCCGAATCGTACGCATCGTCGTTACGTGTTGCAGAGCGCAGCTCATTTTCCTATTTCTTTCCCCACGATTACTTCTTATTTCTTTAGGGGCCGTTCATTTATTACATAACGCAAAATCGACCCTTTTTTTTCTACCACCGACCGCTGTAACGCGTTAGTAACGATAGCGTTACCTACACCCACCCCTTGTAACGACAAATATATTCAGAGTTTTATAATCCTATTGTGCTCATATAGATGTACTCTTGTGAGTAACTGCTTAAACCATTACCATTCGTTGTATTTGGGCCCATGTCAGATTTGATCAAAGTCACAATTTTGCAGATGGACTCGAAAACTGTAACCGCCAAAATAGAAGTGGGAGAGCAGTGCAGTGGGGTTTCAATGTTGACGACATGTTTTTAATTTTTCAAAAAATAATTTACCACACGTTAAAACGAACTTTCATAAAACAAGGGGCTTTGTTTTGAAAAGTGGGATTCGGGTTTAAATACATACAATATTAAAAATCGAATCTTCTAATTTTAGAACTTTTAACTGATGATTAATGATTTTTGAATACTAATTAGTTTAATAAGCGTCTTTTAATGTGATTGCCCTAAGTTGTGATAATCTTAAATCCTGAATATATCTCTAAAATGGGAAGTCCGATAAAAATGACTAGCGTCCAACGCTGCATCCTATAGTGTCTTTCGATGAAAGGGAAAGAAGTTAATGTTTGACCTCAAGTATGACCCTAAGGTAAGACGTAAAACGTTGTATAATTTCAAAGAGATTTGGCTTTGAGATGCCGTTTTGAACGCCGGGAGTATTCGTCGATTCCAAAAGGTTGCAGTCGCACTATTTGTGAGATTTTTGGAGTTCATAATCATATTTAAACCACGGTTGATTAAGTTTCTCAACTTTTGTGAGTCAAATTTTGAGGAATGTTTTGGCTAATCAATTTGCAGTTAACAGATAATTTCTACCTGGCAAGTAGTATCCACAAACCGATTACACAAACTCGCATTTTTATGAAACTTGGTTTTGTTTAAAACTAAAAACCTTGTGAGTGAGTTGGTAACTATATACTAACTACAAGAGAGCTACTTGAGCATTTGAAGAAACAACATCAATTTTGTGGTCTCTCCGAAGCGAATATTAAACTATAAATAGTGTAAATATCGTATTGTAACGCTATAAATTATACCCAAAAAATAGTAAAAAAGAAGTGCACCCACTTAATTACTAAAATATTTTAAAAAACTCAATTTTCAAAGGAAAAAGCTAAACAATTTGTAATTTGTATTTAAAATATAAATAATTTATTTAAGTTTGGAAACTGTAATATCAGCACAATTGCAGTCGAGAATAATTAACTACAGAAAAAATTTGTAAAACAATCAGTTAATGGTAGCCAGAACTAATAATAAAGTGCAAAATTGTATACTATAATAAGTAGATTCT
>JAQFZC010007497.1:0-11150 GCA_034695205.1 Dicyrtoma fusca | reverse complement strand
TAACTAGTAGTTGTTAGCTAGCAGCTAAGCCAGAGAAAACCATAGCATCAGAACATCAATTTCAATCTGTACCAATACGTATGTTCCATGATTCGTGGCTATATTATGTGTAAATATAGTGAAAGTACACAGGGGTATGTACGTACATACGTTAAATGTTTCAATTAGTTCTACGCAGGATGTATTGACTAATAGATCACAAGGGGATTTAATCCACTACTTCTGGCATCCGGGCAGAATTTTTAATGCATACGACAAACAAGGAGCAAACAGATCAAATTTAGTTGTACTAATCGAATCACATCAACAAGGTATGTGCTTCTGCTACTCGTGTGCCAGAGAAACCAGATGAACGAGCACCAAGGTTATGCATGCAATCTACATATGCTGGTCAACGATTTCACTCAAAAATGTCCTTGGAAAGGGAGCAAATAACGAATCAGTAGCACCAACCAAAGTGCAGTACTATGCACATCTGTAAAAAGCACGTGCAAGCGTGGTCGAGTTTATGGAAGAGAATTCGCGTAAATAGTATATTAGATGCAGTTCCTACTTGTGGCGATTGAAGCAATTTCAGTAGTTGGATTCAAACTCTGTTTCAGAAATCCAATAACAAACTCATTTGGAATTGTACGAGAATGATTTTGTCGTGTCAACTTATTTCTTTGACAAGGGTGCATACTACGCATGTACATACGTCCGTACCGGGGTACAAGGGTAGGTACATACGTGTTGCCTCAGTTGCCTTAAAATACACCCTCGGGTGAGATTTTTTTAATAATCTCTTCATCCTTTTCTCTCCAGCAATTCTACTTTATTGCGTCCACTTTCACTTTTTCTGCCCGGGTCAAAGTCAGCAAGAAGTTTGGTCGTGAGACAGAACAGAGTTCACGTTCTAATTCTTATTTTACTCTTTTGTCAACGCACCCTTCCTTTTTGACATAATATATGTACTATTGTGAAAGCTTATTACACACCAGATGCACTTTATGCCTGTACCCCCGTGTAACGAGCTTTCCTGTAGGATTGCTTCCTTGGCAATAGCCGTACACCTAAATGTGTAGCTGTCATCGATTTTGTAGCCTACATACCTATATAAGAAGCATTTCAAAATTGACAGCTTCAGGAGAAATGTTTCCTTGTACGTATATTCGCTTCTATATTTTGTCGAGTATATAGAATTCTAAAGATAGTGGTACTTTCCCCAGCCGCTTGACCCTAACGGCCTCCAAAACCAGCTCGGTAATAGAAATTAGTTACTGTTCAAGAAAGTGTCTAATAAATCTTATTTTTATTTGCTGGGAAGAGCAAGTTGAGCCCACGAAATTACTCAATAGACCAAGAGCAATGCTCTTGTTATGTTCAGCGTAAAAAATGCTATGTAAAATCTCCTTCTTTTGTCACTTTCCAACCTTGATTTGGCTAAGAAGTGATTCGCTGTTCATTTTTCTACTTGGACTTATTGTGTCCGGAATCCGGAACGGATGCCTCACCTTACTTATGATTATCATGGGGTACGACTGGGATAACGAGACTACTGCATACCGTTGGAGTAACTATGTATGTGGGTATTTAGTTACTCTAGGAAAGAGCGTCGAACATTATTTGGCGGAATTCACAATTTTTTACTATTATGTTTGTTGTTACGGAATTCATTTGATGAATTGTGGATAATAAATATTATTACTATTGCATTGTTGGCTGATGGGATGCTTTGAAAGTCGGTCATGAAAAACTTTAACCTGATTCTGATATTTCTACCGACTGACTGGTTGTCTAGTCTTTTGCTCTGAATTGTAAAATAAACAAGAACTAATAATTGTTCAGTATTCACGTAGTATTGTCTTGTTTTGTCGTCATTGTCCTTTTAGTGAAAGCCCATTTTAGTCTGTTAATACAGCGTAGTGGTCTAGTTCTAACATTTATTCTGATTGAATGCGACGCTATGACGAGATCTTTTTTCCCTTTTTCCGAAAATTTACATACCTACGTAGGGAGCGAAAGCTTTGGTTACTAACCTTCCCTGACACTGACTCACATATGTAATGAAAACAACTTCTGAAATTCGAGACACGGAGGAAGTACAGAAATATATGTATTATAAACTCCATTAAATGCTTTCATAAAACAAAGGGTAGCATTACACGGTTTTGCTAGATAAACGTATGTCAGTACTGATTGTGAGTACAGAGTACATAGAAAATGCGACTTGGAGAGTACTAGACTGACTTTACCATGTATGTAAATGTGCCTACGTAAGTAAATAAGGGAATGCCAGAGGGTTCAGACTGCTACTGCTAAAAGTAAACGGCTCCCAACCTTGTTGAAATAACAAGTAGACTTAACCATTACATTCATGGAAAAACATTACAGGGTGTACGCTACGGATTATGTCGATCTACATAGCCGCAACGACTAGGAGTGCCTACATCCACTCTTTCCTCGAAACCAGTCAGGAAGACTACTTAGTGCTGTATTTTATGTCTCCATTTTATATCCTTATAAATGTGCAGCATGCTACGAGAGGATTGCATGGGCAATTGCAATGATAAGATCCTCAAATTCAAAATTATTTAATTTGAGCGCACTTCCACGTATCACAAAAAAAACATTTTTCCGGAATGACTATACATGGTCTAGACGGCAAGTAGACTTTCTATACGTACTGGAGCCCACAACTGATAAAATAAATGAGCCCTGTAGTTGTTCCTATAGCCCAGTTTGAGACTGTGGCTTGACACAGACAACAACGCCAAGCAATGAACTAATATGAATTATACTTGAGTTGCCGGGAAATAAATGAAGTTACAAAGTAGACCGCCTAAAATTCCTGAAACCTTTTTTGCCAAAAGGCAAGAAACTCCAAGTTAAGTAAGTACAGAACAAAAATTAACCCCAGTCAGTACATATCTGAGTCAGGGCCAGGGCTGTCTCTCTCTCAAACTTCATGTGTATGCTCTGAATGTAGTATGGGCAAGGGAAAGATTCCAACTAATTTTTTGCCCTAATAAAACTTTTAGCGATGATAAGGCTTAAAAGCTTCGTGGGATAATAAAATTACAAAATATTAGAGTCTACATATAAAAGTACAACAAGGTTTGAGTAGGTATACAACAAGAGTGACGGACAAAGTAAAAGGAAGATGTCTGCTTTAGATACAGAGGGCACATAAAACAAAGTGAAAGTTCAGCAGCCATTGGAGCATACTAGTTTTTAAATTGCTAATTGTCAAAATTTTGATTCGTAAGCTTGTCACGAAGTAGTTAATTATATACTTACTGGATGTACAAAACATCTGCTCACGACGCTAGAGTGGAAAAGAAAAAGTTTAGTAGTTGTCAAGCATTTATTATGTTTTTTTAAAAATAATAAACTATTTCTCTGCGACTGTTGTAAACTTTAGCTGGTAAAACTCTTTGACTCACTTTGTCTACCATTCCACGATGGAATTGAATGTAGCAATCTAAGTGCAAACAACGTGGTTGTTTGCACTCGTGGATACTCTTGCACACAAGAGAATTGATAGTATGTGTGTGTGTGTATATGGCATGGAATTATTTTTGTAAAATAAAAATTTAAATAAATATTTGCTCCCTTTAAAGTATTTCCAAGAGGACTCAAGGCAGACACACTCGAGTAGAGCCCAGCCTGTAATAGCCTCCGTATAATTAGATATTCGGAGCAACCCACGTTTAGCAAAGGAGTTCTTACTGTCACAGGAAATTTTCCATACGAGTAACTTGAGGGTGTCATTACTAATTAGAAGATTCTTTGAGGTTCAACGGTTCATTCCCTACGCCACTGGGATGGGATGGGGCGGAAGATAAAGTTTGGCGGATGCATTCCTTAATGTCCTATGTCATGGCTTCTCAACTAAGTTTACAAGACAGGGCTAATATGTACTTGTCTATATAGATATGTACCCCAGTAACCTATATATGTATATATATACATCTGGATAAAAGCCCTCTGCAAAACTGTCAAGAGCTGACGTAGGCCTACAAAGCTAAGACCGTCCTATGGAACTGGACTGACAATGAGCCAAATTAAATTATCCTTTCAAAACAATGTCCCCTACGAAATAGTTTGTGAAACTTTGTGATTTTCAAAGTACACGACGGTCCCACTGTCTCTTGTCTTGTATAACTTTTGAAAATTGGATGTAATGTATGTAGGTAACTAAATATAATGTGATTTCCCCAGCAGGGCTCTATTTGAGCCATTCACGTATGTATCATCATAGCTCATAGGCTCTTAGCACCGAAGAGGTTTTGAGGTCTTTTGAATGACATTTCGACCTCCCCGTCCCCACCGAGCATAGCCTATTTTTAAACTTGTTTTAGGTGGGTAAATACTCCATCACACTTGGGTACACATAACTTCGGTTTTTTATAAATACTTACGTAGCTCTCCATGCTAATGCTCCATATAGCTACGCGCTGGAAACACAATTCGTTTCCAAGGAAATCGTCTTTAATGAATTAACGTCTCCAACCGAATATAAATTTAAATTTTTGCAAATCGTCATGCATGCACACTGCATTGGTGTAGATCCTGGGCTAGCCCGCATCAGACAGTGGAATTCTGAACCGTTAAGATATTTGTGGGCTCCAGATAAGTGCAGTGGGAAGTGGGTATTAGACCATGGCACGGCTTCCCCTTACATGGAACGTATGTAATGTCCGTATGTAAATAAAACTAGTTGCATCATAAAATCCACTGAGCTACATATCTGTAGCAACTGAAACTGAGCGGAAGTAATGAATTGGTTTATTTTCAACTGACAGTAAGAAATCAAGATGGAATGGGAGGGGAATGGTACTAAAATAGAGAAAGTGGGACATTTACAGCCAACAAGGTGAATCTTGGACTCAGAAAAGAGGGTTAAAATATTGGGAAGAATTGAAAGACTTTGATTGTGACTCGTATTATCCGGATACATGACTCACTTAAACTCATTTCTTTCTCTCTGTCATCATAACCTCTTGGAGGACAAGACAGTCGGGATATACCTATAGACACCTTCCCTTCTACACAATTACAGGATTCAAATTGCCTTCGTTATATAGTCCGTGTCGTTCACCCTAGGCCCCTCGACAATATATATGCACATACACAGGTATCTACTAATGTAGACCACACGTCCTGCGCCCACTCTCAACCCAAATGCCTACACACCTAAATCCACCATTCAAAGCTTCCCCTTAATTTAGATAACAAAACTCATGACATGTACCCACATATTCCTTCCACTGAACTTTCCACACAAAAAAACATCATAAGATATATATTTTTTTTCAATCGTAGACAGTATTTCCTTCTGTGCTGTGCTTAGAAGTTACGGAGCCGTAGGAAATTGTCATGAGTTAGAGCTCCAAAGGAGCATGAAGAAGATCTAATCAGAAATGTACAAGGCGCTAGGGAATTAAGCACTCGAAGAAAATTTCAAACATTCAAACTGTCAATCCCGGGTTTCTAATAGGAATTCCTATCATGCACAAAATTTTATTACAGCTTCCAACAGACTAGTCTCAGAATATTATTATTCCAACTTCCACTAGGTCCCCACGCACAGTACTACGACATCAAAGCAAACCGTATTATGCAGATCCCTATATATATACATATGAATACGCTCCCTGGGCTGGATGGATCTCGCTTTTTGAAAAAATTAAGAGTTTTTCGTATTCATTCCCGGCTCCGAGGTGATCACTATGAGTCGACTAAAGGACTTGACGAGAGACAGAGAGTTAAGGAGCTCCATGTGTGGGAAACTACCTTCTTTGAGTGCACTGTCAAGGATAAATACCCATGGCAGTGCCAAGCACTACTGAGCTGGAGCCAAGCTGCTAATGTAACCAACATACATATTTCATTACAATACACCGATTGACATTCAAAACATGGAAATACATTTTCAGGGAAAGAGACATTGTAACTACTATTCTCATGGACTACCATGGGTCTGACAAAGAACCAGCACCCGCACCAACAGCCGTCAATCTTCTATGGCAACGCAACATCAATCCTCTCTCTCCCACTTTCAACGGTATCTTATTAAATCTCCAAGCCGGAAATGATTGGAAAAAGTAGAATGGAATGCTAGGGACTCAGTGAAAGTGATTTTCTTAATTGAAATTTCCTTGGGATCATAAATAGACCACTCCGTCACTTTCTCATGTTGCTGTCTTTGACTCTGTTTTTTTATTCTTTCTCTTTAGGTCCCCCATAAAACTAAAAGGGTCGGGTGCAGTGAGCAAATATTTTCTGTGGAGAAACATTGGGTCGTAAGTACAGCGTTGGCTTAAAACTATTTCATCCCAAGTCCATGCCAATGTGCATTTCTTAGGACTTCAATGGACTTAGGACACAATGTTCCTTCACCGACGGTATGTACATACTTCGTCTGTAGACGAAACCCAGAAACAAAACTTCTCAAGTCATCGCCACCAGAAATTGCTATTTGTTCCGTTGTATATAAATATAAGTAAATCTCAAGTAGACATTGGTAAGTTTACAAATTCAATTTGGGTTCATCTCCTCCTGGGCATACTGTTGTACAAGTAACTATAGGTATATATATCTTTAAGATCTATATGTTGTAAACATGCCCGCATTTAACTTGGTTTTGAAACCCAGGTACCTGCCTACCTATTAAATCCGTAACAGGTAACTTAAGAAGAAAGATTTTATAAAACTTTATTTTAATATTCTTTTTCCCTTAGTTCTCTCTCCGTCCCTCCCTTTCCAAGTTAAATCATCCAAGCTCCCAAGAAAGTCTCAAGTGACAGATTTTCCCGGGCACTTAAGAATGTGTCTCGCTTTCACCACAAGTTTTTTTCTTTACTTTCACCAGAGCGGACCGTCTACCTTGACTGATAAAAATCTGAAACACACATAGCTAGTTATACTAAGTTACTACGTAGGTACATATAATTTTTTTATGAAAGGCTCATAAAGGAAATCACCTAGTCCTAGTAGTTAAACGAACCGTAAATCAATGAGATTGTCATACAAAGGAGTCAAAGAAAATATAGATCTTTCTCGTTTTTTTTCCTGTGGAGATTGTTTCTTCAATAAAAAAAACTGAGCAAAGGAAATTTGGTTTTATTCAATTGTGGATTCCTTTTTGGCCAGAGAGTTTATAGTTTCCTTTTATGTGGGAGCAGGAGGAAGGTAGTTTGCTTCACCACTCCAGAGTTGGTGGTTATTTCTAATCCTAAGGAACAGTATAGTCTCCTAGATTAGCCTAGCCAAGTCACTTTAAATCAAGTTGAGACGGGGGCGGCGACGGTGGAGGGAGATACATAGCATGTGTACATAGGCATGTAGCTCCAAATCCGAGAACACCACTTGAATTACAAGTCTACAATGTCATGTAAGAAGTCCTATACATACTTGCCAAACCAATAACCCACGGGAAGGGAAAAAAATTACGCTCATGTACAATTTACATACATATGGACACTTGAGTGTACAACATGCTGAGTTTCTTTTCTCGTGAGCGAAAAAAAAACACGACCTATGAGAGAAAGGGAGAGAGACACATGGGAAAAAACTAAAAGGAAGCAAAGAACAACTTGCTACTTGTGGCGGATACTATGTGGCTCTCTTACTGGCCTTATGGGTACTGACTGATGCAATAAGCTTTTGTAAGCGAGTCTCTTGTCATTCTATTTTGGCTCTTAATATTACACTAACTCTAAGAATATTAAAGACTTCCCGTGCCAGGACAATAATGTCGGTGGGTGTGTAGGTTTGGAGGGAGGATGAGGCTCTCGTTGTTGTTGTTGGGAATTATTAGAGTTCCCCCACAGGAGGAAATCTGTATGGTGACTAAAAATTTGTTCCTAACTATTCACTTACCAAGGTTCTGGCTCTGGTTTGTGCGTGCTTCCTAGTGGAATCTAAGCTGGCTCACTCCATGATGATGCCGGAGCAGAAAGCAAATAGGGTCATATGAAAGCACAGTCATTTGGTGTGTGTCTAGAGATTTATTGCACATTTCCAACTGAATCATAGCATAGCTTTATAAGCTCCGCTGGGATTTACTACTTGAGCCTATACGCGTCTTCTACGCAATTTATGCTATACCTATTGCGCTATATGTTATTTATTTAGTAGCGTTTACTACAAGGCTAAACTCCCAAGAAACATTGTGGTTTAAAATACTTCATATTTCTTGGATTTCTTGGATCTTTAGGCTGCACTCGTGTGGGATGGGAGCTGGGAGGGATAGCCCGCTGCGGCTGTGATATTTCTTTTTGGTTTGAATTTAGTACAAAGACTCCGCTTGAGAACTTTTCAATGATTAATGCAAAGGTGTGCAGTTGACAGAGCGGGGCTGTTTGCATAAGTACAGCCAAGAATAAGAATATACTCTCCCATTCACGGAGCTACAGATAGACTTTCTAACCAAATTTTCTGTCCATTTCCTCCTAACAGCTAGTGACTTCCCTTGAATACATGTGTGTTCGATACTGTTCCTTCATGTGTGAATTGAGGAAGACTGCAGCAGCACTACCAGCATACACATTGGATTATTCACGGTATATGTTTCATTGTTACTTGCTTTCACCCGTACGTCCGACTTACAACAGCATTTAAACCTACATAAACTTCCTTTCCTGTCACTAACAAAGTCTTCAAAATTATCGATTAGTCTCAGCGACTTCTGATTTTCTGCTTGACTTCTTTCTGCTTTCTGAGCTACGATATTTCAATATTTGATGCAATCTAGAAGACCTCCGGCATCAACAAGGTGCCATTCTCCAATAATCGCTTTCTCCATAAGACTTCATTAAAAATGTGTGTTGGAAGTTTGGGAGGCACGGACTGGTTTATTGCCTATAGCTTTGGCCTGTCTTACCTCGATTTCCCCTGGAACAGTCCCCTCCTAGATTCCCCTTGCACAATTTCCCTCTGAACTATTGACCTTGGGTCCAAATGCATGCACACATTCAAGCTTTTTCGTCGTAGTTAGATCATTAACTAAGATGAAAAAAGCTTGAATATGTGCATGTATTTGTGGGCCTAAAAATATCCCAAGAAGAATGATAATAAGGTCGATAGTTCAGAGGGGAATTTGGAAGTACTGAGGATATGAATAAGGGCAATTTGTCATCGGGAATCTAGGGGGGCATTGGCTCAGAGTGAATCGGGCAGTCAAGATTGTCTATGCTCCGTCTTTTAATTTACGATATGAGGCTGAAGGCTAAGTGGACTCCCAAGGAAAGTTTTCTAATAGTCGGAGAACTACTAGTTCTCTGACAGTTGGAATCACATTCACTCTCGTACCATTGAACCACTGCATTAGTTGAAGGAACAAGGAATAAGAACGTGACAAAGTTTTTAATCACAGAAAAAAATGAATGTTGTTTCTTCGCAGAGAAGGGATGGAGTCACAAGCTGGAAGGGGATCCTACATCCAAGTCATCCGGCATCCCAACAAACATCCAACACCAATAATACTTTGTTTGAGAGTAAAATTCGACAGAGCATTAAGGAGCTTTTATGTGAAAGACCTCTGGCTTCATGTCAACTTAGAAAAAAATCCCAGAAAAAAACCTCTCTCGGAAAAGGTTTTGGCATGGACAAACCATACTCTTATCTAATTGTCTACAGTGCACCCAAAAAAAAAACCAAAAATGTTTGTAGAGCCCCTTCTTCCATAACCAAATCAATGGGAAAAACATTGGAGAAAAAAACTGACTGAATCTACACAGCTTCCGTCCCCGTACATTCCCCTAGGATGTCATCACGTAGAATTTTCAAGGACTTTTCAAGGACGTGAATAGAGTAACAATTTTAATTTCACTAGTACAAGCGACGGGCTACAGCAATGTGTTTATAATTAAGCTTGGCTGCTGAACATTCCTTAAGGAGCTGTTCTCGACAATCACCCAGAAATTCTGTGTTAACTCTTAAAACCACGCTAACACGTAGACGATTTGAATTGAATAGATGGATTTTAAGGAACTGTCCCATATTGTACAGCGTTTATGCTGATCATTTCTGTATTTTCCAAATAATATATTTGGGGTCAAAGTTCAAACCCCTTGCTCGCTGTATTCAAATGGAAATTTAGATTTAGCGGTTTTTCGGAAACTGACACCAAGTTTGAGTTCACTATTGATAGTAAGTCCACAGATGTTGTCTATCAGTAAGTACGTCAAAGGTTGAATTCGGGACGCAACAAGTGACAAGGTTTACTTGTTAGTACCATTGCCTTATATTAACATTTTGTCACTCCTACAATAAATACTGAGCATATTATAAGATGGATTCAATTCGATATCTTGTTTTAAAAACGTATATTACCTATTTAGCATTTCACATCTTTCATAACGTACCTACGTTGGGTAATGTCCTTAAATAACATAGGTATGTAAGTATCCTTAAATATTAATGCTATCAGCTCCGTATAGATCCAATGACCTAGGTGATGATGTCATTCATGGACCATGTCACAATCATTTTAATTTTGTAACTTTATGGCCATCAATCGACACCGCTGATCCGAGTTAGAAAAGAATTTAGAAGTAAGTTTATGATTGAAATTCAAAGCCATTCACGGATTTTTTTGGTGCCAACTCTTTTACTATTAAGTAGGTATTCGGAAAAGCGAGTGTACGTTGCAGAATAGCATAAACATAATAAATGAAATATTGTGTAGAGAGGTACTTTGAAGTTTCAACATAGCCCACTTTAATCTCGCAGAGTGTGAATGATATGTAAACTGCGAATTGACAGGAAGA
This sequence comes from Dicyrtoma fusca, assembly GCA_034695205.1. Classification (NCBI taxonomy): domain Eukaryota; kingdom Metazoa; phylum Arthropoda; class Collembola; order Symphypleona; family Dicyrtomidae; genus Dicyrtoma; species Dicyrtoma fusca. Next base: position 393 of record JAQFZC010007497.1, on the reverse strand, counting down.
AGTAGATATAGTTACAGTGCCATTAAATTTGCATTGAAGATTAGCAAAAATTGCAGCTCTTGACTTATCATTTGCCAATGTTTACCTGTAAATATTCAGGCTTCTTCAGGCTGTCTTCTGAATGAATGATGCAATTTGTGCAGGCCCGTGTGGAAGCAAAATGCAAAGTTCTGACTTTCGCATTATAAATATAACTGTGAATTAGTGGTAAGTATGAGCATAAACGAAGGAGGGAGGGGTCAAAATGTACGCCTTTAGTTACAGTTAATGTTAAGAAAATGTAAACTTGGGAAATGAAGGGTCCGAGGGCGCTGAGGTGACCCAAAATGAAAACGTCATTAATGCACAACCCCTTAACCCCTTATTTTGCATTTGACTTACAATTATAGCATT
>JAQFZC010007496.1:0-11150 GCA_034695205.1 Dicyrtoma fusca | reverse complement strand
TTAGTATCAAGATATGTAGTTGGTTGCAGCAGGTGAAATTAGGCTGCTGCCGAAAGACTGAAGGCACCAATCTGCGAAAATTATTGGTTTTTTTGGCGACGAACTGTCCCACAGTAAAGCGTTATATGGTTTTCCGATGAAAATCGTGCAACGAGAATACATGCTGGTTCCGTGAGCCTAATAAACCAACAGTCAATACAGCCGGATTTCCACCGGCAACTCAAAAGTCGCCATGCAGCGTTTCTATTCGTTAGCTTTGTAACTGACAACAATTTATTCTCTTTGTATCATGTATTATGTACTCAGTTACAAGTTAACTAGTCTCTAAGTAGTTAGGGAGAAATACACTATTAGAATCAACAAGCATTATTCTGTCTTATCTTATTCTGAAGGTGAAAAATACAATTATTGTAATTGATTTGACAGTGCAGTTGTAATCTGGATTTATATACCGTAAAACTTCAAATAGAGCCCGGGTCCCTATTAGAACCCGAGTCCCTAATAGAACCCGGGGTCTAAAGGCGAGTTTTTCTATAACCCCATGCAAATCCAACCCCTAATAGAACCCGGGTCCCTCATACAGCCCGGGTCTGAGGGCCTATTTTCATTTATAACCCGGGGGGTTCTATTTGAAGCTTTACGGTACGTACACTTTATAAGCTAAACTAATTACTAATTATTATTCATTAGAAGACATATTAAGGTCTTAGCTTGAAAATTTGGAACAGGGGGCAAAGCGCCCCAACGGGGCAAAAACCGCCACAACGGGACCAATAGCCTAGCGGGAAAAAAGGCCCCCACTGACTTGAAATTACCTAGAAGTAGCGTTTTACCCCGCTGGGCTATTTACGCCGTTGTGGGGCGTTTTGCCCTGTTGTGGGGCGTTTTGCCACCTGTTCCATTGGTTGACTTGTTAGGCTTCCAAAATCTGTTGATACCTACTTAAAAAAAGATACATATATTTCTATTCTTTTATTTTGTTACAAGTACTTGCCTACCTATGTAATTAAGAGCATGTATATATACAGGGAAAGTAAGTCATAGGTGTATCATGAATAGTGTTTACAGAACCGGACCCGAACCGGAACCGGGACTCGGGTTACCCGGGGTAAAGAACCGAAAATCGGTTCCGAATGCATTAGGAACCGAGATTTCAGTTCTTCCAAAAAATGGTTAAAAACTCAAAATTGTTGTGAAAATGGAGCAAAAATAGTGTATTTATGACTAAAAATTTCTTTCTCGGTGTTTTTATCGCAGATTTTTTATTTTTTTTTTACTTAATTGTGGCAGTTTATTACGCCCAAAGAATTCGCTAACATTAAATTAATTAATAAAAAATTATAATTTGATGTTAAATAGCAAAAATCAATTAAATGACATCGGACAAAATAAAACTTGGAAAAAGAGAATAATTTTTAAGGAGATTCTTACAAAGAATATCGCATTACTAGCTTGGTGTAGAGGCTTCCAGCGGATTTTTTCAAAACCTACACCTTATATGGGACAGTGCTGGTAAGTTTATAGCAGTAGAACTACAGCCATAGGGAGACGCCATCCGGTGAAATCACTGCAAAATCACTGAAAAGTATTTTATTATAACCCATAGCAAGTGATATGTCGTTTGAAAGCTCTGACCTTGCTGATGAGGATGCTGGTAGGTAGATTGCTCTATGTGCAATATTAGGGTCAGTAGAGGTCAAAATATGTCAAATTCTTAAAATCAGCAGAAAACGCAGCAAAAGTGTTAGACTTACATTCCACGTGCGTTTTTAATCGATTTTATGGACCTACACTCATTCTTCAATTCCTCTACTACTATGACTTTGATGCATAATCTAAGGTTTTATGGGAGGTTGACGTTTTTTGCGATGCCTGCGGTAAAGTTAGCCAACAAACATTGTTACCAGGGCAGGCGACGAGGACGCCTTTACCATCTGCCCCATCCTCTCTCCCTGCCTATCTTTATAATGTTTATTATTTATATTTATTTTTATTTATTTTTTTGGAGGGTTCCGGGTATCACAAAACGACACCCGAATACCGCCAAGGCCGTGAGGCCTATTGCGGACTACCCACATCAAAATTATTACTCTCGGCCCGCGAGATAGCCTGTAGCATATGAGAATGCTAGTAGCTCACCCGCAGTGGCCTGGCCTAACATGCTAAGCGTGAGAATGCAAGCACCCAGGTATAGATTCCCAGTGTAAATAAACCTCAAACACCTAGCAAGAAAATGAATTGGGGTCTCGTCCTCCTCACCACACTCACACCGCGGAGAGTCGACCAAGCCCAATAAAAATGTATGCCTCCGCAAACCCCCGTGCCCAGTGAATAAACCAAACATTTATAATGTTGGTTGTCAATAGTAACCTCAAACTATTTCTGGCACTTCTTTATTTCCTGCATCTGCTATAGTTTGTAGTCCAATATGAGATAGAAAAGTGTTTGTTTTGCTATGACGAGCATTTCCTAAGTACCACAGCACACTGGCGACATGAGCGCAACACCCTAAAGTTCTAGCTCCCTGAGGACAGGAACAGTACTACCCTAAAATAGGCTCTTCTTGTGGTTGAGCTACAGGTTCCTGTTGATTCTTCATATTTCTGCTCTACGTACGCTATGTAAAGTTTGTGATTTACACTATCTGGACCACGTGCGTATTCTTACAAATCCTGGTATGTCTAGACTGACTTAGAATTCATACTCACTTTCTTTGTCTATTTTATCCTGGACGTATAAGCGTGCAGGCCGCAGCTGGTAAATGCCTACAGTCAAGTCTCGTAAATACTCTTCTGGTAGTTGAGAAAATCCACAGAAAATAGGATTCATTCATACATATCCAGTTTGGAAGATCCAAATCAAGTCGATCTTGTTTGTGCAACTAGTGCTTGAATCACATTCACACTGTTATGAGCTTTATCTCTCATTTGCTTTGCTAGCTCTTCTGTAGCACTTTTCATGTGAATTGGTAGACAAAGCGCATTTATAAGAGCGCATGCAATACGAAAACAATCGCCAATGTTTGGTTTATGGTGGATGTCTATCATTTTTTAAAAAACTTAAAAATACTTTTAATGTTCCCATTGCGAGCTTCAACGATTCATCGTGTTTTTGTTATTAATCTTGATTGATTTGTCTCTTAAGTAGTGTGCTGTTTTTGTGCCCTTGGTAGGTAAGATAGCATTTGAGTGTGTATTCCAATGCTCTCCAAGTATTCAATTGAGTCCCTATATACTCTATCTAAAACAAATATATCATTTTCTTGTAGACAATCCTTAAAACCGTTTTTATCCTTTTGTAGTTCATTTTTTAGACATGATGCATCATTGTTTTTACCATCAGAAAAATATGGACCATGAACATCTAATATATATCCATCAGGCGCAACCACCATTATAGGTTTAATAAGATGCTATCCCTTGTAAATGCCAAAGGACTGCTGCAAAACTCTCCAAGTAGAATGTTTAGGTACTCTAAGGTAGGTTCCATCAATGTAGACAATTGCTACTTTTTCTTCCGGATTTGCATTTATAATCGATTAGCAAAATCTGTAACATGATATTCATGTCTAGTTATTGCTGTAAACCCAACATTTTCTTTCACAAACCTTACCATAAGTGAAACTCGCACTTTGGCAACGGCTAAGCTTACGTTTTGACGACATGAATAATTGAAGATTACTTATAAAAAATCCTCTGATAATCCCTGCCGGCGTTTGCATAAAATAATAGTACATCTTGTTTTGTGAACTCTCTATTATCCTTAACAAGTACTACTGGCTGTGTGTAGACAACTACCACAGTTTTACACACAAATCAATAAACTGAATCTGTGGTTCATTTATTGTAGTCGTGTGTGTACTTGTAAGCAAGTATTGTTTCCGACGTTGTTGCTTCTGTGGCTGCTACTGTCTTTAAGGCGGCAGTTATATAGGGGGTTGAAGTATGTAGTAGGTATAAGTTACTTATTGCAAGTATTCGTTCTACCCGTGTTTAAGTGGGGCTTGCAATGTCTGTCTTGTACCATTAAATGTGGGGCACAAGATAGTGGCGTCCTAGTCGCGTGCCCTGGGAACATTTTAATGGCTAACATTACTTAATGTTTAAAAGTGGAGCTGCTAAACCACTGTAAAAACAATTTACTGATAATGCATTTTGCTACACAAACATCTGTAATCCCTGAAAATATTTTATTAATAGTTTGTAGATTGTGGAGTTGTTAAATCACACAAAAAACAAATGTTCTATTTGTTTTAGACAATAGTGGATCTGAATACCACTTTAAAAAACAACCGTAGTTTCAGTGGAGGTAGTAACCACTATAAAAACAGCCTCTCGCCTATAGCTAGGTCTCTTGAGCTCCGGAGAGGATTAAGCTGGCGCACACGTGGGAAAGTTGACCGGCAAGCGAGTACCTGTCGTGGATGGTGTTAGTCAGGTGACGAAACACAAACGCCCACGCAGGCCGCGTTGAGGGGTGGTACCCGGCCGGCTGCTCGACAAGCTCTGGCGTGTACCTTATTTTACAAGGTTTAAATTGATTTCTAGCGAGCACGCCAACGTTTTTAAACTTACAACTCATGGCTAACCAATTGAGGTGCTACGTGTGTGGGACAGAGTTTACAAAAAAAACTGTTAAAACATCTAAGTGGTACGACAGACGGTTGCAGGAAGTTGCTGAGCATCACCGATACACACAACAACCGCCATTAGAAGTAAAAATAATTGACGACCTAGACTTAGTTTGCAACAATTGTCTTACAAACGTATTACAAGATAAGAATAATGAAGACAAGGTTGAACTAAATGTATTAGTACAAAGGTCAAGAAACGTGTGTTGTATTTGTGACTCCAAAGAAAACATAACTCGAGTGGCGTTTCAAGCCAGGCTGATGGTATTTGTGGTGAAAGAAATATTTTTGCCAGAAGGAACTAGAATCCGCAATCACCACTTAAATTAGGAAAACGGATATTTATTGGAGTTTCTGCTACAGGGTTTGTCATTTGTTAGTAGAAAAATATAATATATTTTTCTTTTAACCCATTTACTTAACTTGCTTTCTTTTACATATTAGGTAAAAGAAAGCAAGTTAAGTAAATGGGTTTCATCATTACATGGCGAAATAAGAACCTATAAAAGTAACCGATTTTCTAGTGCGGATGACTTTAAAGACGATGATTTTAAGGTATTTTCAGGGATTACAAGAGATCAGTTTACCCTCCTTTATTCATTCAGGAAACCAGTTAGGGTGTGGAATGTGGATAACCAAGTTTCACAAAGACGGATTTATTATTATTTTAATGCAAAATGCGTCAAAATCTATCGGATGACGTTTTAAAAGTAATGTTCAATTAATCAACCCGTCAAAACGTTAGCTTAGCAGTTGCAAAAGTAAGAACGTCACTTATGGTAAGGTTTGTGCCCGAAAATGTTGGAGTCACAGCAATAAGTAGACAAGAATATATTTAAAATCATGTTTCAGATTTCGCTAATCAGTTATACAACAAAAATCCTGAAGAAAAAGTGGCTATGGTCTATGCTGACGGAACTTATCTTAGGGTACCTGAAAACTCCAATTAGAGAGTTTTGTGTCAGTCTTTGTGCATGCATAAAGGATATCACCTTGTCAAACCCATAATGGTAGTAGCACTTCGACGGGTACATACTAGATGTAAATGGTCCTTACTTTTCCGATGGTAAAAATAAAGACGCAGCATGCTTAAAAAATGAGCTAGAGAAAGATATAAGCAGTTTAAAAAGTTGGCTGCAGGAAAAAGATATATTTATTTTAGATAAAGGATATCAGGACTCACTTCACTACCTAGAGAGCATTGGAATAGAGACTCAACTGCCGTCGTATTCACCCAAGGGTCAAAAACAGCACACCACTGAAGAAGCAAATTAATCAATACTTATAACTAAAACTTGATGGATAGTTGAGGCACGAAATGGACATGCCAAAAGCATTTTTAAGTTTTTCAGAGAAATGATAGATATTTATCACTTGCCAAATATTGGCGAATTTTCAAGATTGCCTGTGCTCTTATTAATTCCTTTCATCCCACAACTCACATGAAGTGTGCTACAGAAGAGCTGGCCCAGCAAATGAAAGATAAAGCTCATAACAGTGTAAACATAGTTCAAGCGCGAGTTACTCAAGAACGACTAGATCTAGACCCTCAAAACTGGATATCCATAAATAACAGTCATTTACCTCAGTTTCCTTTATTACCTAAAGAATACTTAAGGGGCTTGACGGTTGAAATTCACCAACTACGGCTTGCGCGGTCGTACGTTCAGGACAAAGTCAATAAAGAAAGCGAGTATGAGTTTCAGGTGAATCTAGATATACCAGGCCTACTAAGAATACGCACATGGTCAAGGTTCAAAAACAGTTCTAATCATAAGCTTTATATAGCATACATAGAGCAAAGGTATACAGAAGCAATAGGAGAAGAACCCGCAGCTCAACCACAAGAAAAGCCTATTCTAGGGTGGTATTGTACATGTCCACAGGGAGCCAGAACTCTAGAATGTTGTGCGAATGTTGCCAGTGTACTATGGTACTTGGGAAACGCCCGTCATAGCGAAACAAACACTTTTCTATCTCGTATTGGACTACAAACTATAGCAGATGTAGGAAATAGAGAAGTGCCAGAATTCAATTAGGTAATTACTGCGTACAACCAAAAGAGAATTAATGAGCTGGAAGTTCATGAAATGCTATTATCATAGTGGTTTATATTTATAAAGGATAAAGTTGATGAATTCAGGGCCCCAGAAAATCATTATAATTTTTTACATTGATAGGAGATAATTATGCTCTGCTATAATTTAAATGTTAAGTTGCACCACGACCACACTATTGCCTTCAAGACTGTTATAATTAGTAGTCACGTACAATGCTGAATATTTTGAGTCTTTAGTGGTTATATTTAAGTGGTTATTGTAAATCGTGTAAACAATTTAGTAAAATACTTGAAAGGCCGATTTTATCGGGATTTTAATATCAATATTGTATCAAAAAGTTATTTTTATTCCTGTTTGTTTTTTGTGTGTGAAACAAAATGTTGTAAAGAGCTGATGCTACCGCTTAAAAAAATGTGTTGCATGAGTAAAAATAACGATGCAGTGAACTTCAACAAACATGACTATTTGTTTTCGTAATCTGATTAAGTTACAACAACAAAATTTAATACTACAATAATGTTTCAGCTTATTATGCATTCTTTTGTATTTTGTAGCTTTTTTTACTAAAGTATCGACATAATTTAGTGCAACCAAGTTTGGCAACCAGTGCAACCAAGTGCAAGTTGAGTTTTTGTTCAATCTGTATTATGTTATACACCATTCGAACGGAAATGACGAGTAGACGACAGATCTGAAGTTAGTTTTTCAGTTTACGGTTGAAATTTTAAAATGTTTAAAAAAACGTTCAAAAAAAAGTGACCGGTCGAAAATTCATTTTGAATTTCTTTGGTTTTTGTAAAATTCAAAAATAAAGGAACAAGTGGGGCGAAGCCCCACTTTTGTCATCATGTTATACACCATTTTAACGGACATGACACGGAGATTAGAGATTCATTGTTTTTCAATATGTTGTACAAATTTTGAAGTATTTTGAAAAACGTTAAAAAACATGAAAAAACCACATTTCATGCATAAATATTGGTCTAAAGTCAAATTTCGGTCTTATAATGAACATCACGTGTATTTAGAATGCAATTAATTCTAAATTGGTGTATCACGCATCTAAGTTGGATCGGAATTACCGGTCGCAATTTGACTTTAAAAATGTTTAGTTTAAAAAAAACATAAAAAAGCCAACGTTTTGTGCATGAGTGCTATAAAAATCTAGGTATTCATTTTACCTTGCAGAACTTTCGAATTTGACATGCAATTACCTTTAATTTGGTATATTTCAAGTTTCGATCGGATGTGAGTTATCGGTTGAAATTTGATTTTGAAAATTTTCGGTTTCAAAGGCTTAGGAATATAAAACCACATGCAAACAGGTAACTTGTCTTCGGTGAAGAACTTATTGTCAAACAATATTATTCACGTTGTTCACAGAAATATTTTTTTACAAACTATGTATTTAATTAGCATTGTACTTGTAGTGTACCTCATGTAGTTACTAAAGTTACTAAATTGTCGGTATAGTAACACGGTTAAAAATGTTTTTCCTTATTTTGGACCAATGCAGTCGAGTTATGTCATTTTGACGGAAATGCATGGGAAGGAGATTATTGATCTGAAGTTAGTTTTGGAATATAATTTTCAAATTTTGAAATTTTTCAAGAAATGGTGAAAAAACCTGGAAAACCCCACTTTGCACGCACAAATGTTGTATTAAATATTAATTCATTTTGAGGAATCTGCATAACTTCTGCTTTGCATGCGATTACCTTTAAAGGGATGTACTACACGCCTCGTTCGGACGTGAGTTACCAATTGCAATTTCGGTTTGAAATTTTTCGGTTTTTGAAAATTGACAATAAATAAGTGCCACACTTCAAGTTTATCGTGTAATACACCATTTTAAGGTAAACGGAGAGTAGATTACAGATCTAAACTTGCTTTTTAAGTACGGTAAACTTAATATGTATGAGGTTTAATTAAATATATTCGGTCGAACATATCATTGAGGCCACCAAGTGGGCGAAGCCCACTTGGTTAGCCTCGAGGATATGTTCTACCGAAGATATTTAATTGAAGCTCGAAAAATAGATACCTAGTCATATTCTTGGTGAAGAACTTATCGTCCTAGCTAACCAAGCGGGCGAAGCAATTTGCAGATGCATTTTACCTATAATGTTCAGTCTCAACTTAAAATTATCATAGTTAGCATAGTGTAGGATTTCTAGGAGTTTGAATTCCTAATCCTCATCCTCAACCTCCTCCTCTTCTGTACAACCTCATAGCTACGATCCCTTTCACTCGTTTGAAAACCCAATCCACGGGATTATTTGCAATATTAGTTCCAGTATTATTTCAACGTTACTCTGTCTCATGGTAATTTTCAAATTTACCATTTCTAGAAAATATTCAACTTCATTTTAATGTATTTTTGTTAATTTGTCACATCAGCATTCTATTGAAATTGAACTGGCTACTTATCGGAAATATGCTGTTAATAATTTCTTAATTAATTATTTCCCGACTTGGATCGTCAGAATCCAAGCCATCTCAATAATTTATGTTATATCGTTATATGTAGCTACCTTTCACATTCTATTCAGTATCACGCCATGAACTGTGAACCAATGCTAAGAATCTCAACTGCAGGCATTTAGACCTGCATCCGAAATTGTTAGTTGTAGTAACTAAATATATTTTTTCTCCCCTTCAGAATACTTTTGCCTCTCACCCTGAGCACTATATAGCCTTTCTCAACTCACTCAATACTTCTATGTATCATTTTTCCCAGGACTAATTGCCCGTGTATACATACCTACATTTTCCAATCTTCTTTAGTTAAATAAAATTCAAAATATTATTTAATAATAATTCACGATTTCCATCGTCACCTAATTTTCCATCATTAATTTTAAGTTGCACCTGAACATATAATATATTTTCGGAGAACGACTTATCTGCCTAGCGAACCAAGTGGAGCCCCACTTGTTTGAAGGTTGATACTTCAGTTTCTAGTGGTTTGACATTTGCTTCCACATTACCTGCCTTTCAAGAAATACTAAATCACAATGGCAAAAGAAATTTTGATAAAAGAAAAGGATGTCACAATTAGGACAGATAATGATAATTGTGATAAGGTTCATACCTCAATCAAAATGCATAGGACTTTACAATGACTCGTTCTTGTTCTACCCGTTTTCCTTAGGTTTTTTTGAATCCTTGTCTTTTAAACAATGCAGGCAATGCTGCGTGCGTATTAATAAGTACTCGTAAAACTACGTCTTTAATTAGGTATTGAATAATTTCAATGAGCTTGTTAGTTGCGTAACAATTCTTTCTATTCAAGAATTTTCAAGCTTTCGGACAGAAACGTACCCTTGCTCAGGCAAAGACTGTTGTGAAGTGACCATCGATTTGTATTAGAAATACAATAACGATTCCGAAACGATTATGATATTTCATGATGTTTTCCCTACATTTTTTAACGTCTGAAGTAATATTTGAATTTTTTCCCCTTTTTGAAATTATTTAAGTGGTCCGCCCTTCGGTTGTTAGATAAATTGCATGGTAACAAATCTCAATGTGGAAACGCAGCTGGCTAAATGTTACGTCACAACAATGTACAAGCCTTGAAATCCTCCGATAGATTAAAAAATTCAATCCCACGATTCGTACGCGCGGAAGTACTATTAGAGAATTTACGGTAGTTACTTTTAAACGAGTAAACACATTTACGTAATTGTATACAATCTATTGCATTTAGTGGGATCACTTTATTACATATGTATACATCCATATCAACACAAAACAACAATTTAAATTGATAACTTATTATAGGCTGTAAATTGAATGGAAATAAACGATCATAATATATTCAAATGTGGATGTACGATTTATTAACCTGCTTAAAACGGCCGCAAATGTTCACTTTCTTGTTAATACAATTTCTACTGCAGTATGTAAAAGGTAACTGAAGTAGAGTTACTGCATCGTCACATTAAACCACTTTGGAGATAAAATGAGAAAACGACTTCAATATCTAACAAATATATTCTGGTACTTAGGTTTTTTATCCACCGGAAGCTCCTCCATAACTTCAAAACATTTCAAATTAAAAGTCCTATCCGTTCGATTACGTTACATAATAAACATTTTAATCGGCATTCTACCTTTAGCATGGGTCACAGACAGGCTATATACTGGAAACATGTCTCTACCTCCACCACATAGTCTTTCACTATCCCAACTTATTTTTGAATATACCTTTCAGATAACTCTCCACGGAGGTGCTACCTTGATTTGGCTTATTTCTGTGAGTGGAACTAATAAAGTTGCTCAAATAATCACATTTATCGGTCAAACTACAGATAAAGGGCCACTGGTGTTCCCTTCGTCGAATAAAATCAAAAAACACATTTACATTACTTGTTTAGCAATTTTGGTTATCACATTCTTTGATTTGTACAGCGATGTCAAAATGAATACGGAAAAACCCGATGGCTACTTTAGAA
>JAQFZC010007495.1:0-11151 GCA_034695205.1 Dicyrtoma fusca | reverse complement strand
TGAAAAAGTGTCATTTACTAGTTTTGACTGTTTTTAAAAAGTGTCATTTACTAGTTTTGACTGTTTTTAAAAAGTGTTATTTACGGAGTTTTGACTGTTTTGAAAAAGTGTCATTTACTAGTTTTGACTGTTTTGAAAAAGTGCATTTACTAGTTTTGACTGTTTTGAAAAAGTGCATTTACTAGTTTTGACTGTTTTGAAAAAGTGTCATTTACCAGCTTTGACCGTTTTGAAAGAGTACATTTATGGAATTAAACACTTGTAAAGCATTCTTTCCATGGTTCCCCAGTTCCGAATAGGTTAAAAGGCTCATTAAGTTAATATTGTTTGTCAAAATCTGATTCTTCAAAGCATCGGAATTTTTCCTGTGCGTAGAAGTGATAGAAGGATTTTCTTTTTGTCAAAAATTAATAAGCTAGAACTGTGCATAAAACCCATGAAGCTTAAAAAATGATGGGACTGTCAAAATTGTCACAAGATTCCATTCTCATCCAAGTAATTGAGGGAATATTTTGACGAAACTTTGAGACTTGGGATGGAAATTAGTCTAGTCGCACCTTCGGTGGTCACATTACAGACAGTTATGGGGAAAAGTTATTGTCCATTGAGTCTCATACAAGGGAGCCCGTGAGTCGTGGGTGAGGAAAAGTTAAAACAAGTTTGTGTCTCACTATCTTGTTCCTGCCAGTTCATCCGGAAATATGAAGTTGGGCGCGCGGGAGAGCGTAAAGGCAGATGGTAATGACTTTGACCAGGGAATATTACAAATGGAAATGGTCTCCGAGTGGTAGTGACATTGACGACGTTGTCGAAACCTCTCCCTTTGATTTCAACTCCAAGTCCAACTTGATACACACAAACATGGAGGGACAGCGCGTCGGTGGAGAGGCATTGTGATTGTGACGAAATTCCTGTCCCAGCTTAAAAGCATTGCATTGGGCATTGTGTCAAAAACTTTTACACATTTTTGAAAAAGTACATTCCATTTTTACTAGTTTCTAAAAACAGATCAGTTATACTGGTTTTACTATTTTTGAAAAGAGCAAATTGCCTTTTTAACATTTTTTGAAAAGGTAAAACATACTACGGTTGACATCTTCAGAAAAGTTCAAATATACTAGTTTTACTTTTTTTTGAAAAGAGTAAACTGCCCGTGTTAACCGTTTCTGAAAAAGTAAATACTGTAGTTGATATTTTCTAAGAAGGGCATACACTAGCTTTACTATTTTTGAAAAGAGTAAATGCCCTTTTTAACCATTTTTGAAAAAGTAAATACCTATTATAGTTGGTATTTTCTAAAAAGATCAAATACTAGTTTTACTATTTTTGAAAAGAGCAAATGCCCGTATTAACCGTTTCTGAAAAAGTAAATACTGCCACTGGCATTTTGTAAAAAGTTCGTACACTAGTTTTACTGTTTTTGTAAAGAGCAAATACCCTTATTAACCATTTAAAAAAAAGTAATTACTACAGTTGGTGTTTTCTCAAAAGTTCAAATGCTAGTTTTACTATTTTAAAAAAGTGTACATAAATAGCACTACTACACAGTTTTGAAAACTTCAGTAGGATTGTAAGTCTTTTCTAAAAAGTACGTGTGGTACTACTTTTACGATTTTTGTAAAAGTGTAAAGGACCGTCAACATTAAGTAAAAGTTGGATTGTCGGGCCTTATTGTTAGGCCACTAAGGCATTAAGGAGACGGTGCGCTGGACTCGCGTTCCAAAGCGTGGACTGGACTGACGTCACAATCCGTTTTCACTGACGCTATGCTCAATTTCTCGATACATACGTACCCATGCCTATACACAGACTCTGGCTATCATTGACTCGCCTTGACTTTGACGGAGGGAGCGATTTTATGAGGTCTGGGAAAGTTTACTTTGTGTCTCAACCAACTCCGGGCAGATAGGATAAGGTGCTAGGGACGGACACGTGCTCGTACACCTTCACAGTCTTTCACTCCGATAATGATAAGAGTTTATATTGTGACTGTAACTGAAGGCTCAAAGCCAACATGAGACTCTTACGACCCCCACAAGTTTCTCTCTCATCTTCCCCAGCCCATATATTCATGGCCATATAATATATTAATACTTTTTATACTTTGACTCAACCCCATTACAGTCCACAGCCGCTACTCTCCAGCTCTACTACTTCCTTTTCCTTCCCATCTCCATCTCCATCTCCATATCCACATCCAGGAGATTTGCCCTAGAGTTCAACCAAACCACCAAAAACTACTACTCAACTTTCCAGACTCAAGGTTAACTTTGAAATTATATTGGAAGACTTTGAGCGAGGCCGAGTTAGACCTTAATTGTACACTTATAGGTAGATCAAGAATTAGATTCAAGACAGAGAGACCCAAGTAAACTCTAATCTGCTCTGCTATGCATTCAATAGCCAAGAAATTTTATCCTTTTGGGATTTCAAGAGTAAACTATCAGCATCCAGCTGTAGTACACACTACACACAGGAAACATAGTGCACACATGTCTGCCCTGCCGGTCCACCTATAATTATGTCTGTAGGAGCCGTAGGGTCCACTCAAGTATGACGTCATAGAAAATTTACTAAAATGTCCCATTTTCAACTTTTTTGTAACTTTTTTAGAATTTAATTTCTCTTTACCTATTCGAAACCGTGGAACCATTGAAAGAATGCTTTACAATAGTGTTTACTTCTATAAATTAACTTTTTCAAAAAGGTCAAAACTAGTAAATAACACTTTTTCAAAAACGTCAAAAATCCAGTAATTACCATTTTCAAAAATAATCAAAACTAAGTAATATTACCTTTGCGAAAAGGTTAAATCGCTATTACACATTCATTACATTTTTGTACTTTTTGAAACGTTTCTATCGTAAGCACACTTTACTTTCTTGAAAGCTTTTCCTCAACACACGGGGGCCACGTTATATTTGCAATGCCCCTTTTAAACTGCTCCCGCTCATAGGCTATAAGGCATTGGGCCCGTTCAAAGTGTACGTGATTATTTTCCTTGCATGATGGAAGAATTTAATAACAATACAGTATAGTCAGCATTTGGAGCCTCTCGCCTCTAAGCACATCGCACCGGTTTAACAAGGTTTCCTTTGCGAGCCGTTTAGTCATTAGAGCTAATTTATAATTTAATGGGGGGTGGTTCTAGGAAAGAAAGCATTGGATTAATATAGTTTTTGTTTTGGCTTGTCAAGTGCCGACTGGAAGACGGCGTCAACTTTCAATTGACAAAATTCAAGGAATTATTTTCATGTTATGATTCAGCTCAGTTTAAATGGAAGACAAACACACACACACTTCTTATATGTAGAGGTCCCTGTACAGTGGTGAAGTTTAATAAGTCTGACTAAATATTGAATGCAATAAAGTTGAAATGCACCTCCTCTCATATGCTTCCTCCTAATTCCATACATGCTCTTGGAATTGACTGGTTATGAGACTTGTAATTTAATTATAGACGTGAGCATTATGGATGGGACAGGCTGGCACAGAAAAGGAAGGAAGGAATTAGATTAGCACTCATTTCATACATTATTACGTAGATACCTAGATATATACTTACATAGCTTAGCTATGGTACTGGTGGTGGCCCGACACTTGAAATAATCAGTCTCACTCAAGTAAATATACGGATCTATATTGGATTTTCTTCGTCTGTCCATGTTCATCTCACCACGACCGTCTTTACCGTTATATAATAATATTTCGTCGGTGCTATACACACATACATATAGTGCAAATAATAATAGCCCTCGCTTCCCCATGAACTTGTTGTTGTTTTTGCCCATGAAAAAGGAATTGAAAGATTGAGAATAAAACCCTCAAAAACTTTATCTTGTTCTCAACTTTCCGTTTTGTAGTTCATTGATTATCACTCGTAATCTCCATTCAGTTTTTTTTTGGTCTCCCTCGTTATCTCTATTGAGCTACAGGAAAGGAAGGAGTGAAACAAGTTCTGAGACCAAGGAGCCAAAATTCAAGGCAAAGGCGAAGGCAACGGATGGGAAAGATTATCTGTACAAGAGAGGGGGGCTGTGTGTGTGTGTGTGTGAGTGCTTATGAGCTCGTAGACAGTTTGACTGGACTAAATTGGTCCTCTTTCTGGGCTCTTTTTCCCTTCCATTAATTTGACACATTTAGCCGCACCGGCACTGGCACCGCTATTCTATGCAATATTTATACAGTGCCTTATTCCTTCTACAATCTTCTATGTACCTACACTACTTCTATACATGCTCGGAGGACCGTCGAAAATAAAATTGAGAATGGCGAATGGGAATAATTGTGAATCAACGATAAAAAGATGTAAGACGCTAAACTGTTTGTGCTACATTCTCCTACATAGCTCTTTCCTTTAAAGCCCTGTACCGTTTATTATGATTTTTTTTGATTATGTACGAACAACAAAGGTAGGTAGGTATAATACATACGTGTACGTATTTGTGCTCTTACGAGACTCTCTTATTGCGCTGGGACGTGCTGTATGGAGTCGCTCAAAGGTTACCTTTCTGGTTCTTATTACAATTGCAAAGACACGACTGTAACATAATCCCTGTAAACATTGGAAATGGCCAAAAGTCAAAGAGGAAAAAAAAATCTACAAGTTTTAAAAGTTTAATGAAAGAAAAGGGCAGAACCTGACTCTACTACAGATAATCATGATTATGATGAAGCAGTCATTACATGACGTGCCAAAGGGGTATAGTACCCCCAGTTATGTACATAGGCAGGTACTTACACATTACAACTGTTACTGTGCAGTATTGACTTTGGGAAAATATATTATTATTATTATTATATGATTTGTGAAAGTTGGACAGCTTTTGTGTGTCTACAGGATGATGGTGATGGGGATGGTGATGGTCAATCGTAATAGTGGGCATATAGCTGTCTAAATATTTTCGAAGCAATCTTGTACTATGTTTGTTAAATGACATGGTTCCCTTTGCTTTGGTTCATGATAGCCCAGTTAATTCCGCATTTCCCCCTCCACTCTTATATACTCTGCTCTGTCCGTCCGTCCGTCTTGGTCTTGATGAAGATGGACTGATGATAATTAGAAAACATAAAGAGGGATAATAGGATTCACAAATTAATATTAACTTTGCAGCCATAGATCACACAAAGTAGAGGTTTCATTCATGTGTATATGTACGCTCATTAGGAATTTGACTGGCTCTGCTGGTTCTGGCCTTGCGTGGTCCATCTCTGTCTCTCTCTGAAAGTTTTATGCCTAAAGTAATTTAATCAATAATCAATGAGAGCATGAAGCCAGGCGAGCATTTAACTATTTAGCTTTTGCCTTTCATTTCTTGTAATTTGCATTTGAATTTGAATTTGAATTTGTGCTAATGCTTGGAGCGAATGGGAACTTTTCCACTCGTTCGTATCCAGCAGTTCTCATTTCTGTCTCTCTCTCTGGTTTCTCTGAGTAACTATTAATATTGATATTAATAATATTAATGTACATTAATTACAATTAATCTTTCATCAACCCATCATAGGATAGGATCGTACTGGTAAGTACTTTCTACATGCTGAGCGTTAATAATTTAATTTAATTTGAACAAGGCTCATTCCTGGAAAGTGTTTCACAGTCTACAGTGGACTGGCGTAATACATTGAAAATGAACAGGCTTCCACTTCCACTTCCAAGCTCCAACTGATTGAATTTCCATGACCATGACCATATATTCCATCTAATGCTGTCTGTCACATTGTCATTTTTCTTCTTTTCCATCCCATCTTCCCTCCATTTCAATATTTCAATGATACTAATGACGGCACATAGCAGAAGCAGAGACAGAGACACAGAGTGTATTATTTATTATTTCCAAGACTGACTTTTGAATCCATCCATTAGATTATATCTTTTTACCATCGCATCATATCATTTGCGGGTCTGGTATGTATTTGGCGAGAGGAGCTCTCGTGGCAAATTGGATGGAGAGGTGAGTGGATGGATGGAGAGATGAGATAATATAATATTTGAAGATGCGCATGCATAACGGAGCTCGTAATTAATTCATGTTAGCCATGGATGATGTTTGTTAATGATGTCGTTGACTGGAATGAGAAAAATGGAGAAAAATTAGACAGACCAGGAAGCAGCTGTTAGTATAGAGATGAAGGAGAGAAGGCCTCCTCTCTCCTTTTTCCCTTCCTTGTTAGTTTCCATCTCACTCAACTAAACTTGGCTAAGTATAAACACAAGCGGAGCTTTAGAACTGAATGAATTTAGCCAGCACATCATCCCATGTGCTTAGGCTCAATTCAACCGAGCATGGACGGATAGCTATATAGCTATATAGCTATGCCTATATCTACTAGTACCTTGTATACATATATAGTATATATTGCTAATTATGTACCTTACATCTACGTATTTGTAGTGCCATTCTGCCATCGTTCATTTTCATTCTGCTGCTGCTGCTGCAGTTTCTGCTTTTGCTATGTACCTACATGCGGCACTGCATTTCCCTTTAAATTAGATACATATAGGCTATAGGCTACATTATGTGCTCACTAGGCAGACGAGCTTCCCATTTGTTCTAAGTCCCAAGAAAATTTCGTACTTGTTTTTTTTTCTCCCTTCCTTTTGTACTTAAATACAGAGCTGTATAGATGTACATGTAGCTATTCGTGGTTCGGTGATATTACGTCAGTCTTTGGTTCGTTAGCTACGAATTACGATACAGAAGAATAATGTGATGGAAACTTGGCTATCCACAAACTACATGCATTTGTACCAAATTCAAATGGCTATTAATGTATGTACCTATGTACATATTGCATGAATTTTTTTTAAGGGTAGATAGTAGATATGTAGGTATGTAGTAGATTTGCGTGTGTGATACATTATTATCCCATGCAGTCGTTTCTAATGTGCTCTTCTGCTACTGTCGACTGTCGACCGTCTACTGTGTGCTAAGGATAGAAATGAATTATCGTGGATGAATTGTGTACACGCGGCATTGTCTCTATCTATCACGGTAGCCGGAGTAGCCTGCAGTTCGTAGATTTAATGCTTGTTTGATTTAATGAACAAGTCTAAACTCGGAGGAGACTCACTCTGTGCCCAATCGCATCTCACTGTCTACTGTCTACTTTCATAAACTATGGGAGAGCTCCAATAATGCTTCGATCATTTCATCACGCTCTGCTCTATGAACATAGGGGACATACATAAATGGCAGAAAATTAAAATTGAGCATAAATCTGTGCAGTAAGTTTCCCGTTCTGCCTAGATCTCGAAATTTGGTAAAATTGACTAAATACAGCCACCTTTTTGTACATTTTACATCTACTGTACAATTTGTATTGCAGCAGTGAAAGCCATCCAAACAGACACTCAGACAGACAGATACAACAAAAATATTTGGGATGTTTCGCAGTCCGAATTGGAATCCTGAATATATATGTAAATATCTATTATTTATTTTTACAAGCTGTAGTTTCTGCCTACGAGGAGGTACTTTGCTGAAGCTGAATGTGAGGGATGAGCGTATATGTTACATGTTATGACATACACCTAGGTACTATATAGCCTATAGCTATATAGTTGTAAGCGGGTGTAGTTAAACGGAGATGCGGATAAGTTAAAAGAGAAAATTGGAACTTAAGATGAGGATATTGCTGAAGCGAGCAATAACATGGATTACATGGGTGGGCTAGCTGTTCTGGAAGCAATTTGTTGGAAAATTTTTGATTAATAGTTGGAAGCAGTCACTGCGTTCAAGCTAATGTTAGACATTCTACCAATTGAGCTCCATTGTAGGTAGATATAGGTATATGTAATCTAGCTATTATTCCAACAGCAGCAGCTGCACAGTCTGCGGTTTTCTTTTTCCACACAGCATATTTATCTTTCATATTTAATTTGGCCAGATAGCCAGTCAGTATCAACATTAGGTCCATGGGATGAACAACAAACAAAAATATTTCACACTTGCGAACATTCACAATCAAAGTATCTACCTACTCAATAGGGATGCAGATACAAGGGCTATTTGCACCCAAACGTTCCTTTTGTTTTATCTATAAAGGTACTAGTACCTAGTCGTTTACCATTTTAGTTACAGAGTGAAGTTCCATCCATCGATCTTTTTTTGGCTCAAATACTACACCTATTCATGAAAGTCTATTTCAGTTCAGCGTGCTCGTTATATTCTTAGCTATCTCTCTCTCTCTGTGTACAGCCTCATTTTTACACCGCATATATCCTTCATAGATAGTTTGTATTTTGAGATTTGCCATTGTTTCCCGTTGTTGCTAGTTGGAAAACTGCACCTCCTGAGCTCACTGCTTGTTTCTGAGTAAAAAGATTGTGTATACAAAAGGAAATAGGAAATAACGAGAACGAGAAGGAGGATAGTTCATCGCCTACGATGCGATGCGATGGAATAGTTATATACATCTTTGAGACCGGTGCATGAGCCTGCTGTGTCCCTAAAACCTATAAGGACAAGTAGAAAATTAAAAGAAAGAAAAAAAAACATGATTCTCGGATGGGAAAACTTAAACTAAAAAGTTTGAATATAATGCTAGTATGATTGATACCTGAGGTAAGTAAACCAGTAATTATCACCAGGTAAATCGGCAGGGAAAAGTGTTAGTCTCTTCTACATAGAAATTATAAAAAAACGATGGACATTAAACACATTTTCATGGGATATCTAAAAGCAAATACAAAAAAAAATAGTCGTGCATATTCCTTCGTATATAATGTAGGTGCATAAATTTTTGAAGTTGAAGGCTAAGAAATGTTTTTGTAGGTGTGACAAGTTCCGCTCTGAACTGTGCACACACACACACACACAGTGGACTGCCCTATGTTTACGCTCCGACTCGAAAAGACGGAGAATTATGGCTTCAATATTTTATTTGGAATTTATTGTGTGTGCTTACAATACTCCTCTATGAATATTAATGGGGAAAAGTCATGAATAATTTTTAAAGCAATAAATTATCTCGCGTGCGAACCATTAGCATCTGTCATGCCATGTCATGAAGGAGTTGGGATTCAAGTTTATCTTAAGTGCCACATTAGATAGGTCTCGGTCCTAAGTGTGTTTTCGACGCTCTTCACAGTGCTCAATTTCCCCTTGTAATAATAATCAAAAAATATCAACAGTGCTCTGGCTCACAGCAGACGCACTGTAACTGTAAGCACCCTCATGAACTTGAACAAGAACGCAAGGCAAGGGTGTAAAAATAGTGTAAAAATAGCTCCAATGCAATAGTGTACACATAAATATTAAAACAATCCGATGCGTCCTTCTGCTACATCTCATTCATTGGCAGTAGTGTGAAGGGCCCATAGTCCTATAGCAATAAGGAAAAGAATACAAAAAAAAAATGAAGGGTAGCTCAAAACAAAAAATTGAAAAAAGAAGAAATGTTTATTTGGATGTTTGCTTTGGTTGTTACAGGGAGACGGAAGAGTGCTGTGGAGCTCCTTCAGGAGACGAAAGCCTTCTATGTAAAGTCTGAGAGCGTGCTGGACACGAAGCAGGAACTTAAAAATACGGACCACCTCCACGTCCGCTCCCCCACAGTGGACGTGTCATCCCATTACAGATCCAATAGCGGAAATGGAGGCTCCGTCCTCCCCTTCTTCCCCATCGGCACCTGCCCCCCCTACCCCCACCACCACTTCGAACACTACGAGCACGCCCATCTTCAACGGGAATTCGAGCACTTTGTTCAACAGCATGTCAACCGGGAGACGAAGGACTCCTTCGGACTTGGCAAGACGGCGTCCATGGGGAAGAACAACAGTCATCTCATTAGCACGGGGACGAACACCCTCGGAGGGAATAATAAAAGTCGGTCCACGACCGGCTCCAGGACGAACAGCACCAGACGCTCCACTTTACCCCCCGGAACCCTCCACCTCCACATCCACATGCAGAAGGACCTGAGCTCCTCCAGCACCGGAAATAATATCATCGGACTCCCCCTCCCCTTCCCCCTCGGTCAACAACAAATATCATCATCCGCATCCCCCCGCACGGGGAACACCCTCGAAAAACATTCCTCCTCAACTCTGCCCCTAATTACATCCGCAGCCTCCACTTTACCCGGTCATGGTAAGAGAAAGTCCCTCTCTCTCTCTCTCTCTCTCTCTCTCTTTCTCTCTCTTTCAATCAATCATCACCTTCCTTAAGCTATGCAATAAAAAAAGACGAGTGGGTATAATCCCGGAATCTACGAGGAGTGTGGACGTGCTACTCGGTAGTTACGCATGTATAGGATGAGAAAGTACACTCTTCATCCCATGAGACACAATTCAATTAGATCTTTGGAGCTCTCCCACTTTTGAGCCACTTCCTTCCATCTCGTCTCGATCGCATCGTTCAATTCGAGTAGAAGGATGGATGGATGGAAGGGAGCTGCACGAATTGAACGAACGAATGAACTAGATCCCTTCAATTTGAATTTCAATGTGACTCCACACTGCACTGTTATACTATTCTTCGACTAAAGTTCTGGTTCTGGTTCTGGTCCGTTGCAGTAAAACATTCATTTATATATTATTCAGCAAATGAACCATTCAGGAGCCGTCTATTCAATGGAAATGGAGACTGCGGTCATTCTCAAAATTCAATAGATCGAGAGCCCAACAATGTTTTCAACTCCAAACTATGCATGTATGTAGGTACATACGTACATATAATCGTGGAGCACAATTACTTTGTTTATTTAGTCAGTCAATGATCTTCTTCTTGAAAGACTTGTATTACTCCTGACTGTGAGTACACCTGTACACAGAATTACGGACGGACCCATTACGCTGCCCTTATTTTCATGAACGCACATTTGGTGTTGATGTCTATCACTCGACTCCTTGGCACTCCAGGCCATGCCAACGTCAAACTACCCGAGTCTAACTCATTGAATTTCAATTATTTCCTTCCACATTCCTTCTCTGCACTCACGTTTTTTTTGCCACATGACTTGGTCCTTGGTATGTACATAGCTGGCATGCACCTTATATCGTCTGTGTAAATGCAATTTGTCATAAGTCCAGTGTATGCTTAGCTGCAATGTGTCCCCAGTCCACATAATAGAAAATATCATTATGTGACAAAACTAGTAAATAACACATTTCAAAACAGTTAAAACTAGTACATAAATGACACTTTT
>JAQFZC010007494.1:0-11152 GCA_034695205.1 Dicyrtoma fusca | reverse complement strand
AACGACAGCCGAACGACACGCACGCTGTCGATATTTGAAAGTTGGAGGGGCGACTGCTGTGAGAAGGAACTTTCCACAGCAGCTGCCCCCATTGGCCATGACTAGATGTCTCTCATGACGCACTTTCAAATATTGGCC
This sequence comes from Dicyrtoma fusca, assembly GCA_034695205.1. Classification (NCBI taxonomy): domain Eukaryota; kingdom Metazoa; phylum Arthropoda; class Collembola; order Symphypleona; family Dicyrtomidae; genus Dicyrtoma; species Dicyrtoma fusca. The sequence continues at coordinate 11,014 of JAQFZC010007494.1, read as the reverse complement.
TTTACAAGTACTAAACTACTTACAAATAGTACTCTTTGCACCTTGTTAAAATAGTAAAACTGAAACAGTACGCTTTTGGACAAGCTTTAAAGTAGCATTTGCAGTTTGTATAAAAGGATTAAAAGCTCAAAATTTGAAGGTTGGGACTTACTGCGTCAAAATGGTGCTACTGGGACGCTGGGCTTACGGCAAAATGCTTCTTCACTTACGATATACATATGATGTAGGTATGTATCTACAGATTACAAAGTTCCACTTTATTGTGATTTGAGCTCGATTGATTACTACTACTAGGTACTGAGGTATGTATTTAAACATTTTTAATTCAATGTTATTTCAGCTATATCTGTACTTACATGGACACTGCAAGTATGGAGAAATATTTCGTATTTGATTGATGCATGCCCACTTCAATTACCCAACAGCCATCAACGTTCCTGGATGCTAACACTGACAGTGATTTAACTGTTCTACTACTAGTCAATCTACCTGCATAATGTACAAACATGCACAATGTACAAACAGGCCACAAAGTGCGAAGAATAACTTTTTTTTTAGATTACCAAACATTTTATATTGTCAATCTAGTGCTAGTGATTGTCAGCTGACAGATCCAAGGTGATTTATGCGCTGTCAAGGACTGTCCATAAATTACATTTTGGAAGTGTTTTGCAAAAAAATATCCGTTTTTCTAACAACAATGAAACTAATTAAACCCTTTACTGTTTTTTTCAAACAAAATTTATGAAAGCCTCCTTATCAGCAACATAGTGGGTTATAAATAAACATTAGAAGAATGGTTTGTACTAGGAATTTATAAAAGAGCTGGAAAATGATGATGAATTATAATATTAAAAAAATTGCTAGATGCTTGCTATATGCAATGTGTGCTTTTAATGTTTGAGTCAAATGAAATTGGCACTAATAATTGATTCGTCAATCACAATAAAAATCTCTTGTAATGGTAATTACAACAACGGTCTTCTCATCATAGTAATGTGTAGGCAGTACAATAAATATTGTATCAAATGATAATGCAATGTCATGACATTTAAATTAAATGGCTAGGCGTATATTCTTGCCCCTGAAATACCGTGTATCCATAGTCTGTAAACCTCAGTGAGTCACAGCTAATAACAGCAAGCAACAAAAATAATATACGTTCTGGAAAATGCGTGAAACGTAAAAATAAGAGTCAACAGGAAAGCACATTAAATATTTGCAATATTTGTTTACTCTTTATATGCATTTCATAGATCTTTAAGATTCAAAGATTTTTTTCTCCTAGATTAGAGATTAGTGTTCTTGTTTAAAAATTGTTGAAACTTGCTAAAATATGCTTCCGTTTTCTCGAATAGATACGAGGATACCTGCAGACACTGACCTACTGACACGTGACCTGCTGACACTGACCTACTGACACGTGACCTGCAAACACTGACCTACTGACACGTGACCTATTGGCACTGACCTACTGACACGTGACCTGCTGACACTGACCCACTGATAAGTGACCTGCTGACACGCGACCTGCTGACACGCGAGTTGTGACGACACGTAACCTATCGACACGTGACCTACTGACACGTGAAATGCTGACACGTGACCTACTGACACGTGACCTACTGAAACGTGAAATGCTGACGCGTGACCTACTGACACGTGACCAGTTGACACGTGTCCTACGGACACGTGACCAATTGACACGTGACCTACTGACACGTGACCTGCTGACACGTGACCTATTGGCACGTGACCTACTGACGCGTGACCTATTGGCACGTGAACTACACGTGACGTACTGAGACGTGACTGACTGACACGTGACCTACTGACACGAGACCGAATTATACAAGACCGAATGTAGTGTGACCGATTCACAGATTACTTTGTTGCACGTGACCTAATGACACGTGACGCGGTGATAAGGTTTTGTGATACGTGACTTTGTGACGTCATTCATCGACGTTCGTTTTTTTTGGCATATATTGATACGTGCCTTTCTGGCGTATTTTATTGACACGTTAATTGGTGATATGTGATTTATTGGCGCTTGACTTTGTGACACAGGATTTACTGACACGGGAATTAGACTTGTTGAAAACTGCGTTTGCGACACACTTTTTAATGACACTTGCCTTTGCAACATGTGATTAAATCACACGTACCTTAACGAAAAATAATAGTGTCATATCTTTCCTTGTGGCATTTGAGTCTAATTGTGGTCTCCAATTTCTTTGGTTTCCCCAACTAATTGTTTTTACTTCATTATTAGTTTCTATATTCACGGAAGAGAATTTTTGTAGTATTCTGATAGTATTAGCAAATGTTCAAGAAAAAATAAGCATTAATGATCTGGTACGCTGACAAACTGACAAAGCAACATGGTTAAGCACAAGCGGCAAGTGTTTGCGCAATAAGGCTGATCCACGAAGGGTGGTGCAATCAATTTATTTACTCAGCCTGCCTGTTGACCATACTGCATTATTTTGTGTTAAGAAATAACTCGATTAATTGGAAACTGTTGTACTGCCGAAGCCGATTGGGATGCTGGATCCTAGCCATTAACTTCAGCGGCGCAGGATTGAAGTATAAAGGAATGCCGGGGAGTGCTGAGGATGAAGTCGTAGCCCGCAGACATAAGCACATCCCCATCAAGAGTATCCTGATTTTTAAACGTAGTAAAAAGTTTTTAAATATCATCATTATTATTATTACTACAGAACCGATCGGAATCATTTGTAAACTGTGTGAAATACAAGATCCGCTTATTTATTGCATTCATTTACTGTATTGTGTACATACGGTATAGCTTCACATGAAAAATGTTCGGTTAAAATTAATAAAGCTATGTAAAGTGTAAAGCTAACAAGCTTAGGCTTAAGTCTCTTGGTAATAATTCAGTGGGAAAAATTAAATGCCGTTGGGGAATCCGTTTTCAAGGAAGATTTTAGCGAGGACAGCCGTGGATTCTTTTGGTGTTCGTGGCCTGGCAGGGTCAGTATAGTTGACGTAATGGACGCCAAATCGCTCACTGAAAACAAAAATAAGATTTTAAAATAAAAAAAAACAAATAAGTAAGTAGGTACGTATAAAAATAAATTACTTAAATACATATGTAGGTATTTGACTCACGTGTATCCCTCTGCCCACTCGAAGTTGTCCATGAGACTCCAAGCAGTGTAGCTCACAACATTGGCCCCATCGATCGTCACTGCCTTGAGCATCTCGTTGATGTAGGTCCGGTAGTAAGAGATTCGTTCCGCATCAGACAAACCAGCAGTGATGGGGTCACTGAAGCCATTCTCTGTAATGTACTGAACTGGATTTCCATAAGTGTTCTTGATCCAAACAATCAGTTTTCGGAAGCCCCATGGGACAACTTTGAGCCAAGCAGATGCCGAGCCGGGCCAGGAGGGGTCGTCGAACATCTCGTTGTTCTGGTCACCGTCCCAACCGGAGTCAGTTCGAACTACGGGACGGACCATCTTTGAGGTGTAAGTGTTGAGGCCAAGGAAGTCGAAGGAACCATTTAATTTTGCTTTCCATTCGTTGTCAAAAGTTGGGAGGCGAGACTGGGCTAGGCCTTCGCTTTCACTCTTTTCTGCTATGTACTCCTTCATCACGGCGGGGTAATCCCCGGTAGTCACGGGGGAAGCGATCCAACCATGCTAAAAAAGATACAAAAATACACAATATTATAATCATTTAGTTACTAAATGACGCAATCGACATTACATTACCCATAAGCATTAAAAGATAGAGAGATACAGTTTCCAATGGATTCTTTCCAGAAAAATGAGCTTTTGAACGTAGTCTAATAAAATAGGTTTTTAGAAGCTTAGTTTCTGACAAATCGGAATTTCAAAAACATGATTTCTCCTAAGACCCAGTCTTCAAAAAAACGTGTTTTCCAAAAACCTGAGCCATTTGAAAACATGCGTTTTAACAAAACTAATCGTAAGACTTTCGATAACGTTATTTCAATTTGTAACAATATATGTAAGCTTTCAAAATCACGTTTTATAACAAAAACGAGCTTTCAAAAAAGTGGTTTACAACAAACTGAGGCCTCAGAAAATGTAAATCAAGCAAATGACGCCATTCGAAAACGTAATTTCTAACCAAGACTGGTCAAAATTTTTGCTAGTCTAGTCTAGTCATTTATCTTTTATGCATCCGCTAGTCTAGTCTAGTCAACCAGTTGCATATCCCTTAACATGGGGAAAATCCCGGCTTTCTAGTCTAGTCTAGTCATGTTGCTCGAAGGCTCTTGCTAGTCTATTCTAGTCTGTTCACGATTTTTTTAACCCTTGGCTAGTCTAGTCTAGTCTAGTCAAACCGGCCAAAAAAGCTAAGTAGTCTAGTCTAGTCTAGTGTGACTAGACTAGGCCAGCCTTGTTTCTAACTAGTATTGGCTTTCAAAATCATGCTTTATAAGAAAAAAAGTTTTCGAAAACTTATTTTCTAACAAAGTAGGCTTTCAAGAGCACACTTTCCAACACTTTCGGTTGCGTAATGAGAGTGATTTTTTATTTAAAAAAGTGCCTACTTTGAAGAGCTGAGCTCTCTGTGCCGCATCCACGTGTTCTTGATCTGTTGGGTCCTCAGGCTCGTACCACATGGAGTCCAAGGTGATGCCCACTTGTCCCTTCTGCACGGCTTTGAATTGACTCTCGTAGAGCCTGTAGGCGGACGCATGGGACTTCAATACATTGTGGGCACACTGGTAGGGAGCAGTGGCGGGTAATTTAATTCCGGGTGCCTTACTTCCGTCCCCATGACCCTGGACGCAGAAGACCCAAATCTCGTTGAAAGTGATCCATTTCTTGACACGGTCCCCGAAGTTTCCGAAAAGTAGAGCAGAATAATCCTCGTAGTGTTTGTAGATTGTTTCATTGAGCCAACCGCCGTTATCTTGGAGTGCCTGGGGAAGATCCCAGTGGTACAGAGTGATCATGGGCTCAATTCCGTTGGCGATCAGTTCATTAATTAAATTGTTGTAGTACTCCAAGCCCTTGGCATTGACGCCACCGGCAATAGTTCCCTGGGGAAGGACACGGGGCCAGCTGACCGAGAAACGGTAGTAGTTGGACTGCAATTGAAAAATGTGATAGCGAATTAGTTCACAATTAGTGGCATATTAATTTTAACCTATTCGCAACTAGGAAACTATGGAAAGAATGCTTTACAAAAGTGCTTTTTTTTTTTTACTAGAGATTCACTTTTTCAAAACTGTCAAAACTAGAAACTAACCCTTTCAAAGGCAAACAAAACTAGTAATGGAGACTTTCAAAAAGGTCGAAACAATAAAATAACATTTTCAAAAGATGTAAAACCAGAAATTGACACTTTCAAAAAGGTCAAAACTAGAAATTGGCACTTTCAAAAAGGTGCAAAACTAGAAATTGGCACTTTCAAAAAGGTGCAAAACTAAAAATTAACTATCAAAAAGGTGCAAAACTAGAAATTAACTTTCCAAAATGTCAAAAAGTCAAAACTAGAAACCACTACTTTCAAAAAGGTGCAAAGCTAGAAATTGACACTTTTAAAAAGGTCAAACCAAGCAACTAACACTTTCAGAAAGATCAAATCAAGAAATTAACACTTTCAAAAGGTGTAAAACTATAAATTATCGTTTTCAAAAAGGTATAAAAACCACGTATATTGCTGTTTCGAAAAGGTTAAAAATGTGAAAGACACATTATCTGACCTTTCAAAAATGCCAAACCAAGATATTAAAACTTTAAAAAAGGTCAAACTAGATAATAACACTTTCAAAAAGACGTTAAAATACACAGTATTGTTTCAAAAAGGTTAATTTGGTGGTTCTTTACAGTGTTAATTAAAATTAAAAAATTAAAAACGAAATCAAAATCTCACCCCAATATTCTTAAGGAGCTGAACATCCTCCTTGTACTTATGGTAAGAATCACAGGCCACATCTCCCGTACTATTGTCTTTAATGTGACCGGGCTCGTGAGTGAATTTATCCCAGATCCCAAGTCCTTTGCCTATAATTAAAAATACATAATTGTCCACATAATTAAACGGAATTCATTATTATTATTTTATATTTTAATTAACAATTAAATTTAAATCACAATAATTGACTCACCATCCTCATTCCAAGCCCCTTCGATCTGGTAAGCGGCCGTGGCGAGTCCCCACTGGAATCCGGCGGGGAAAGTTCCATTAATAAAATCGTCCCGGGCTCTTAATTGACCCTTTGCAGATCGGCCAAAGGCGGACCCACAGAGGAGCACGAGAGCTACAGCTAAGCTAAGTCTTACCGACATCATCTTGGTGTGAAAACTAATTACAATCTACACTTTGTCCGTCCACTTTACGGCCCTTTTATTCCCGAAAAATGCCGATTTGTCATCTGTCCGTGGAATTAAAAGTAAGTTTAGGTGGATTTTCTCCGAATTACCTACGTTTGATTGATGAATGTGCACTTCAATAATTATTATGGACTCATTGACACTGACATGGACAGTGATGCAACTCTGTCACTCTGTCCTACTCATAAAAGCACGAGTGACAAGTTAAGCGATGCCAATCCTAGTTAATCTTATAATCTGCATCAACGAAATACTTCAAAGTTGCCAAAAGTAAGCCGTTTTTTGATAACTAACTGGCAGGTTCCAGATAGCGGCTGTCACTCATTTAAACCATAATTTCTGGGATTATTTTCCAGGTAAACAATTTATGCATTTAATAATACAGTTACAGAGGCTGCAAGCTGAAATAAATACAATTTACAATAAATACGATTAAAACTTAAATTTATTATTACTAAATTACATAATGAGGATTGACGAAGAACTATAACTAGAAATAGGTATGTACAAACTACAATACATAGTATACAGTGTAAAAAGTTCTACTTTGCTTTATTTATTATTTCAAATTAGTCAAACTATAACTGTACTAGACTTAGGTAGGTATACTATTCAACTGGCACTAGTACTACCCGTTTTATTATCGCTAGTTTCTTTAGACTTTGGTTTTTTTGACATGATGATTTTTTCCCCTACTCTCACCACCTGATCCGGCCAAATGGGGAATTTAAAATTAGGGGGTCCTTCAAAGATGAGGACGATTGTAGAGCCTAGATTGAATTCACCGAAGGGATCCCCTTTCTTAAATTCGAGTGGAGAGGGAAATGTTTTGTCGAAGTGAACACCCTTCTTTATGTCCCATTTATTCGTATGCAGCTCCTAAAAAAAGGAATGAAAAAAAGAACACAATTAACATATGAAAAAAGAGTCAAATCTACAAATCAACGTTTCGTAAAAACAAAAGGCATAACTAGGAATGAACATTTTGAAAATAGTCTAAATAGGAAATTAACATTTTCAAAGAGGACAAAACTGGAAATTCACGTTTTCTAAACGGTATTAAACTAGAAATCAACATTTTAAAAAAGGTCAAAACTGGAAATTAACATTTTCAAAAAGGTATTAAACTAGAAATATTGATATTTCAAAAAGGTTAACACAACAAATATTAACAAAAGAAAAAGAATGCAGAAATGTGTAAATACACACACACTCACCTCATCACAGTAGATTTTAATGGAGCCCACATTCGTCGCCCCCACCGGCACCATGGCAAAGAAGCCATGCTTCCAGTCCCCCACATAAACGGCCCTCTCATTCAAGCTAAAGAGCCCCCGAATGAAATTGGCAATTTTCGGACTCACACTCATAAGGTCCCCGGAGAAATGTCTCCGAAAATTAATGGTCCAATTCGTCGGAGAATGAAACCTATGGTAATCACCCGGAGCCAAATAAATCACGATCTGGTAAAGACGAGTTGTTTCCGGAGGATTCTGCTTAACTAGTTCTTGATATTTGTCACAGTTGGCTGTTAACATGAGGGCGGGGTCACTGGGGTCAATGTCCTTATGTTTGTCACTATTTTTATATTTATCGCTCTTAACATCTATCCAGGTTGGAGGGCCAAGAAAGTCCTGAAGGGAATAAGTGACGCCCTTCACTTGCTCAATTTCAGCACATTTCACTTCACCAAAATAAAGGATCCTTCCGTCTGATGGGGAAACCTGTATTAATTTTATTCAAAAAGTTACAACAATTAAATTAAAGCAGCAAAAGTTAATAAAAGACTTGAAAACTTGTAAAAATACGTAGTAAATAAATCGTTTAACCTTTTCAAAACGGTCATATACTTCGTTTTGACCGTTTTTAAAAAGTATTATTTACTAGTTTTGACCGTTTTCAAAAAGTGTTATTTACTAGTTTTTACAGTTTTGAAAAAGTGTTATTTAGTAGTTTTGACCGTTTTGAAAAAGTTTTAGGTATTTACTAGTTTTGACTGCTTTGAAAAAGTGTTATTTACTAGTTTTGACCATTTTGAAAAAGTTTTATTTACTAGTTTTGACCATTTTGAAAAAGTTTTATTTACTAGTTTTGACCATTTTGAAAAAGTGTTATTTACTAGTTTTGATCGTTTCTAAAAAGTTAATTTATAGAATTGAAAACTTTTGTAAAGCATTCTTTCCATGGTTCCCTATAGTTTCTAATAGGTTAAAAGTGTTTAAGTGTGCTTTATTACAATGAAGCTGCTCTGATCGATAGGTCGGGCATCTTTTTTGAGGGGCCTCCGGAAAAACTCTCCCAGGTTCTTATAAGCAGAATAATCCGCCTCTTGAGCCTCCTCCATGTTACAATGAAAGATTTCTGCGTACGTCGACAATATCGGCTCGCGTAGCAACTCTGGAAGCTCCAATCCATGCATCCAACCCCAGAGACGGGACAAGGTTCTCAGGGGCAGAAAGCGATACCAGGCAACCTGTATAGATGACAAAAAAAATAAATATAATTAATATTAATAATCTAAAGACAAAAAATTCATAACGAACTTGGCCCTAGGAAAAGTGGGGCAACGAGTTTCAATTCTTAAAGAATCAGGTTTTGCAGTTACCCGTTGATTAATTTGGGAATCTAACGATAAAAAATGTAGAGTTTACAAAAATACGATTTCAAAAATGTGTTTTTTTGCATTTAAAGGGGCTTGCGAAAATGGTTTTTGCACTTTAATGTTTTTTTCGAAAAAGTGTTGTTTGCATTTAAATAGGTTTTCGAAAAAGCGTTAGTTGCATTTAAATGCGTTTTCCAAAAAGTGTAATTTGTATTTAAACGCGTTTTCGAAAATATGTTTTTTGCATTCCAACACGTTTTCGAAAATGCGTTTTTATGCATTTAAGTAAGTACGTTTTCGAAAACGTGCTATTTGCATTTAAACACTTTTTCGAAGATGTGTTTTTATACACTTAAGTAAGTACGTTTTTGAAAAAGTGTTATTTGCCTTTAAACACGTTTTCGGAAATGCATTTTTATACATTCAAGTAAGTACATTTTTGAAAAGGGGCTATATGTATTTAAATACGTTTTCGGAAACTTGGTTTTTACTTTTACATTTAAATAAGTTTCAAAAAAGTGGTTGTTGAACAATATAATTTAAAAAATGCATTTTCCCAGCAGGTTGTTGAAAAAGATAGTAAGATACTGTCGATAAAACACTGTTGCAAAAGCAAGTAATTACAAAAAGCAGTGTTTCAAAAGTGGATTTTACCTTTTCAGTTTTTCGACCTTCTCTACCAAATAGATATTTCGGTATTTGCTAGTAGAAATATACGTAAGTTAAATCATGGTATAGGTATATATTGTATATGATAATGTTACCTCAAATTTATTAGCAACTTTGTCTGGGTTCTCTTGAGCTTTAAAGAGGGAGTACTTGAAGTACTCGTAGATCCCGAAGAGGCTGATCAATGCCAAAGTGTGTGGCAACCAATACTTGGGGTGTGTTTTGGTTATTTCAATGCTAAAACTTGATTTATTTCGCGATGAAGTCCCTCGATTTCTGTCTTCATTTCTTTCTCTGTCTCGCTCCAGTCTCCTTTCCAACTCACGGATCCGTCCTTCCGGTGTTTTCCTTGAATCTGGGAGCTTTGGCATTCGTGGTGGGAGATCCGGTAGTTTTGCAACAGTTGCTAATAAGATTGACAAAACACAAAAAAAAAACAACAATATTAAAATGAAAATCGAGCCACAATTTAAAAAAATCTACCAACTACTACAAGCACAACTAATGAATAATGAGCTACACTGACTACTAGTAAAGGCTACTAGTAATAATAGCCACATCGTCAAATGCTAATATATTATTAATAATTACATATTGTTAAAACTGCCAACTTACTCTTACTAAGAACATCCTTCTCTTCAACTTTTAATTCGGCAGTCTTGTTACTAATAATGGGTTTAGCCGGTCCAGCACTACTGCAATAATTTCGCCGAGAACTGTATTTGAACAAGTTCTTACGAAACACCAGTCTTTGGATCAGTATTAAAGCCATATTTACGATATTACGATTATTGTAGTGTTTCAATTATTATTTGTATTTTGTAAGTCCACTCTTGACTGACAGCTTCCACTGTCCACAGTCAAAGGTCAACGGTCAACCATCAACGATCAACGAGAGGCTCCGAAGCGAGGTCAAAAATCAATATTTTAATCAGTCAGTAAGCAGTTGACCGGTCCGAGAGACACAAACTTTGTGAATCCACGCCAGCTTTCCCGTTTGAATGAAGTCCTGTCTGAAATAGCAATTAAACAAATATTGTTTTACAACGCCTACCTTTCCTACTTTACTTAAATCATAGTATTATTAATTAATACATTACAATTAACAATCAAATTCAATTAATTCAAAATTAAGTTGACGATTTACGGTCGGCTCGGTCGTAGGCCGTAGGTAGAAACAGAAACAGAAACTGAATGCGAGCTCAGCTCATTTCTCAATTACAGAACAGAATACAGTCAGGCAGCGAATGTTTTGATAAAATTAAGTAAATAAAAATGAAAATTGCACCTGTTCTAAGATTCAGAAATCTACTTCTTCGTCTAAGTAATTACAAAACTTCGAAAACGGCAGCGGATGATGGTTCGATTAGTTGGATGATGCAATTGAATTATAAAAATC
>JAQFZC010007493.1:0-11155 GCA_034695205.1 Dicyrtoma fusca | reverse complement strand
CATATCAAATACAAACTACACGCTGGTGGGAAACCCCATCGTGCCTAACATATTCTACACGGAGGGCGCTTTTAATGCAAAATACAGTGGCGCCGCAGCGACCTTTTAGTAGTCTATACGCACTATTTCTCAGTCTGCCTCGTGCTTAAGCCATGGCGTAAGTTTGAATTCATGAGGACTGCCAAAACAGTGCTGATATGTAGCATAAATTACAGACTCTATTGCAATAATGCTATATGTCATATCATCATATGCAATACTGAAAGCTTGAGTTTAAAAAAGATTTAAAATCTGTTCTGACTGTTACTTACACTTTAAAACTGAAGACTGAAGGGATTAATAGTGAATATTTAGCCAGATTTCTAAAAATGCAGATTACTAGAAACTCGCCTGTTCCTGCAACTCTATTTTATACACTGTAGCAATATGGAAATAATTAAGTGTAGTCAATGCCTTTAACTTACAATCACAATCAAATAAACTGTATAAACATAAAGTTTCTAATCGTAATTCGTCAAGGAACACATTTTTTAAAGCGTGTAGTTCGCATTTCAATCCGAATTCTTTATTAAGTAAGAACGGAGCGGAGCATTGAGACCTGTCTCATTATATACAGTACATGGGCACTTGCCCTGAATAATTAATTCATTTTAGTTATTTAGTCAATAATCTCCCCACGTGCATGTACACTGTACTGTAAATTCATACCTTCACTTCGAATAAACGTGTATGTATAGTGCTAGTAACTCATGCGATATACTCAAGAAATACATTAGCTAAGTTATTTACAACACTTAAAAGTAATTGAATGTAAGTGGTAGTGGAGCTAACTAGACGACAGAGCAACATGACATATTTTTGTAGAATCAATGATAATGAAGGCATTACTATAGCAAACTAGGTAGCTCCTTTAATTAGTACAATAAAATTAATAATGAAAATCAATTAAAATTACAGCACGTGGAACAAAGAATGGTTGGGAAAGGGAAAAACCTGGTTAATACTATTACTTACAAATACAGGTAGTTCAGGTAACAAAAGTAGCTCTTATATAAATATCGAGTACGTAGTTATACATATATTACTAAGTATTTGTATCCCACATATAGCCTAGAAGAAGGCCGGTTAAATTTTAGCTGGAAACTGAATCGAATTCCTCATAAATAAGAAGATCAAATCACTTGTATACAACTTTCCTACCTTTCGAAGGTTCTAAAGTCAGTTTCGTAAGTGTATTAGCTTCTATTACAAAATTTAGTATACAAAAGGCCTGTAATAAAAAAATTACAATAATTAAAGGGCTACATTAAATTCAACGAAATAATCGTCAATCGCTAAATCTTTGTAGGTACTTACAATAGCATCCAGCGTCAATCTTTTAGCCTGTTTCAGCCCAAAATGCATAACAATTACGCATACACATTTAGCCACGTAATTACTTTAGGAGTAGTTTTAACTTATGTTCCAAACATTTTTGCAAAACTTGAAGCGTCAAGCAATCAATTAATTCGTTTACATTCGCCATCTTCCCCATTCCAACTCCTGTACTCCAGTGTGCAAAAAATAATTGAGACACCAGACCTGATTGGCTGTTCGTTACTTTTTGCCGAATACACTACAACTCTTCATAATACTCTTAATTTCCATGACTTACACACAATATTTTACAAAATTAAGAGAGATCACTATGTATTCACGAAAGAAATCCAGGACCAAAATAATTCGGATGTCTCTGAAATAAACAACTTGAAACAGTTAAAGCAACAAGGCGTCAACTGCGTTATCAATTTGATTTTTACCCACAAAGTAAAAACTAATATTCCTTATATCGAAAGCATGGTTCTAAATTCTCGTTATTCAAAATCAAACCGAGATTTTTATATATTCCTGAGCAACCAAGTTCAGCCCAGAACTTCAAATTCAGTTCTAGTAAGTACAGAAATTGGATTAAAACTCGTGAACAAAATTGAACTGTCTTACGACCATAAGGACAAATGTGTAGTTATAAAAACGGTGTGCCCCTACTGCCACCATGGATCGCCTAAAATTATAAGAATTGAAGAAAGTGTTCAAAATTTTCAAACCCAACACTACTTTCCGAAACTGAACAGTAATTTGAATAAGGCTGTCGTTACTGCCTCCGTGATGACGACCGCCGTGAGCACTCAAATCCATGAGGTGGACGGGAAATGGCAGCCCGTTTTAAAATGGGGTCCCTACCTGAAGAATTTCGTTACTGCTTCGGAATCATTGAATTTTACATACGAACTGAAGCGCGGGGGTGGGACGGGTTTAAAAAGTAAAAATGGGAGCTGGAACGGTCTCATGGGAATTGTAATTAAAGGAGATGCTGATATTGGGATTATTGGTGCGGTTACATTAGGTCGATTCCCGTTTGTAGAATTCTCCAATCCTATCGAATTTCTTGTGATACGCATAGCACACGGTCCCACAAGACCAATCTACACTTGGAAAACTGTTTTCTGGCCTTTTTCTGACGAGCTTTGGTATCTCATTGCTGCTGCATCCTTCGCATGCACAGCATTTCTGGTCATCGCTAGAAGATCCCTGTTCAAACAGCACCAGCTTAGCAGATTAGCATACAAACAGAAGACAGTAGGTCAGGGAAGGTTTACACTAAACATTGCTGACTCAGTTATTTTTATACTTTCAAGTTTTCTAAATCAAAATTACATACATGCTCGGGCTTACACGCTCCGAGTGTTCTCTGCCGTTTGGTTCTTCTTCGTTCTCGTGCTCACGACGGTCTACCTCTCCAAATTATTTGGATTCTTTATCAATCCACCCGCGGAAAGAGCTCCTTCAAACTTTGAAGAACTGGCTAAGTCAAACTACGCCATTGGCCTCACCTATTTCGGCGGTGCACTGTACAACTTGTTTCAACAGGCCAGTCCAGGGTCCTCCTTTGGGAAGATCTTCAAGAGGATGGAAAAGCGAAAAATGTCGGACTGCCTCCTCGACACATTGTCGGAGAAAAGGAAGTATGCTTGCATTTCATACGACGCTTCCATGGAAATGGAAATCCAAATTAAAATGGCGGATCGATATGGAAGATCAAAAATTATTATTGAGCCCGATGCTGCTTTCCAAGTTCCCATAAGTTTTCTATTCGGGAAGAAGTCAACTCTTATTCGTAGCTTCAATAGAGTTGTTAGCTCAAATTTTGAGAGTGGACTCACACAATTGTGGAGGTCTTGGACGTACATTGGATTGAGGAAGGAACGACTGGAGATGGAAAAACACAGGAATGCGACAACACTGATTGGACTTGGGTCAGCAGATCCTATTAGACTCAAAATGGAACACTTCACGGGAGCCTTTACAATTTTACTGTGTGGTCTAATTGTATCCTTGATAATGGCCGTGATGGAGATTTATTTAAAACCCTGTTATCAAAGAGCCAAAAAACGTGTTTACCAAAGGGGGGGGGGGGCTCACTGGTGTTTTAACTTTTAAGATCGAAAAAACTATATGAATTTGTCATTTGTATAGAGACCTAAATTATTAATAAATCACCTCACATCACATTAGCATTACATGTTATAAGGGGCCTTAGTTGCAATTGTATGGGACAAAATTTGTAGCCAGAGCTAACGTTTGGCTCTGGCCATGTCAATATTCGTACATATTTGTGACTACTTTGCGGCTTTGTCTTATTGTTAGATAGACCTTGATGTGATCTGCAGCTATACATATTAACAACACTAAAAAGTAATTCCATGTAGCATTAATAAGCAACATACACGTGGGCGACATATTCACGCCAAAATAGTACGTCTAGCAATGCTTATTGTCAGTGATGTGTACCCAAAAAGTATACACGCGCTGTTGTACAAACTTGCAAATGAGCTCTACTAGTTAATTACACGTAAACCCAATTAGAGTATTTTGCAAAGAAATCGTGGAGCAACAACGACTTAATAGAAAATTACACCAAGCACTTACGTATGTATATTATTATACATACCTAATTAAAAGGTTCTGTGAAAGGAATTGCTACATGCAAATTATGTGTTATTATGGTGCCTTTATTCCTTTATTCTAATACTTACGTTTATATGCCGGATTGGTACTACGCTTTCGAAGTGGTCTGGAATACCTGGAATAAACAATTTCGCTTTACAGTGAAACTTTTAAATTGTTTTAGTTTAAGTAACTTACCTAAGTTGACGTCATAAATGTCCACAAACCAGAACTAGAACAAAAGAAAGTCAGTATTTACATTACATACCTACATATTTAGAGCCACGAGAAAAAAAAGCTTGGTTGGTAGTTAGTTGAAACGACCAGTGGATATTTGCTTGGCTTGAATTGGGAGTTTACGTATCACCTTTAATTTGCCTAACGGTTACTTTATATTACATAGTTGAAAGTTGATTTGATCAAGTTGAAAATAGACTCTGGTTTGGTATTACCCTTTCAAAGCGGTTTGAGATAACTGGAATAAATAATTTCGATATAGAATCACCAAAGACCACTTAACTTTTGAATTGCAGCTTGTGTACAATTTACTTGAATTGACGCCAGAAATATTTACAAACAAGTACTGGAGCAAAAATCAACATTTGCCTTATTTGGAGCTATGAAAAAAGAAGCTAATCGGTGTACTGGCTTAATTGGTAGCTGATACACGTCAATTTCAATTTACTTTATGGTTTCCAATAAATAAACTATAAGTTGATGAGTTAAAAATTGACTGTAGATTGATTTACCCAAAACCGTTAAACACGTTTGGCAAAATAAATAAATATGTTGTTGTGTTCTACACAATTAAATGACTCTATATAGACTTTAAGCGAGTCAATTAAATAATTCAAATACCGCTGGTCTGTTGTGGATACAAGCTACGTTCTAAAAGCACTGTTCCTTCTGCAAATATTAGGTTGCAAAGTACCTCACTGCGAATAGAAGCCTATTGTGATGTGCATATTACCTCAATTATCACTGTCTACGATATAATTTAAATTACTTTAAAGTTTAAACAGTAATAACTAAATAATCGTTTAAATTCAACTGAGTAATTTAAGTAATTTTTCATCACTAAATAATTGCTCTGCAATATTATCCTATACTTCATCGACACTGTAATCCAAAATGAATAAACTGTATTCCATCCATCTCATTAGTTTGTTAGTAGCCCTAATTTGTGGCCCAAGCATTTCCACAAAACTGTACGCGTCAAGCCATCAACCAAATCAGCTAAAAGGAACATCTTTCCTGTTTTCTGCTGTACAAAGAATCATTGAGGTTCAAGATCTCCTCGGGTGCACGTTACTCCTTTTTCAACACAATTCAACGCCTTATAATCATACTAATATTGAGTCCACAAAATTTTACCAAGTCTTAAGGGATCACTACGTAATTTCGAAAGAAACCCTGCATCAAAATAAATCGGATGATTCTCAAAATCGCAAGTTTAAAAAACTAAAGCGATACGGCGCCAACTGCTTTATACATTTGATTTTTATTCATGAAACAAAATCAAGCGTTGCCACCTTCAAAAACATGCATCTGAGTTCTGCCTTTTTTAAGCCAAATGAAGACTTTTATATCTTTTTGGTCAATAACGTGGAGACATCGAATACTGCCCTTCTAAATAACGAAGTGGTCTTAAAAATCTCGAACAAAATTGCACTGTCTTACGACCATAAGGACCCATGTGTAGTTATAAAAACTGTGTGCCCTTATTGCAATTATGGATCGCCTAAAGTGGTACAGATCCAAGCTAGCGATCAATTTGTCAACAAAACCATTAAGCGCAGTTACTTCTTTCCAAAATTTCTAAATAACTTTAATAAAGCTGTAGTTACCGGCTCCGTAATTACAACGGCCCCAAGCACCCAAATCCATCTCGTGGAGGGGAAAGTGCAGCCCTATTTAACGGGGGGTCCGTACCTTAAGAATTTCGTTACTGCTTCTGAATCGTTAAACTTTACGTACGAACTTAAACGCGGGGGTGGATCTGGTTTAAAGAGTAAAAATGGGAGTTGGAACGGTGTCATGGGGATGGTAATTAGAGGGGATGCTGACGTGGGCATTATTTGTGCGGAAACATTAAGTCGATTTCCTTTTGTGGAATTTTCCAATCCCATCGAATTTCTTGTGATACGACTAGCACACGGTCCCACGAGTCCAATTTACACTTGGAAAACCGTTTTTTGGCCCTTCTCTGACGAGCTTTGGTATCTAATTGTAACTACAACTTTCGCATGCTTAGCGTTTCTTGTCATCGCTAGAAGATCCCTGTTCAAACAGCACCACCTTAGCAGATTAGCATACAAACAGAAGACTGTAGGTCAGGGAAGGTTTACACTAAACATTGCTGACTCAATTATTTTTATACTTTCAAGTTTTGTAAATCAAAATTACATACATGCTCGGGCTTACACGCTCCGAGTGTTCTCTGCCGTTTGGTTCTTCTTCGTTCTCGTTCTTACGACGGTCTACCTCTCCAAATTATTTGGATTCTTTATCAATCCACCCACGGAAGGAGCTCCGGCAAACTTTGAAGAACTGGCTAATTCAAACTATGCTACTGGCCTAACCTACTTTGGCGGTGCACTGTACAACTTGTTTCAACAGACGAGTCCAGGGTCCTCCTTTGGGAAGATCTTCAAGAGGATTGAAAAAAGAAAAATGTTAGACTGCCTTCTAGACACATTGTCGGAGAAAAGGAAGTATGCTTGTATTTCGTACGATGCTTCCATGGAAATGGAAATTCAAGTTAAAATGGCGGATCGATATGGAAGATCAAAAATTATTATTGAGCCCGATCCTGCGTTCCAAGTTCCCATAAGTCTCATATTTGGGAAGAAGTCCACTCTTATCAGTAGCTTCAATCGGGTTGTTAGCTCAAATTTTGAGAGTGGACTCACACAATTGTGGAGGTCTTGGACGTACACTGGATTGAGAAAGGAACGACTGACGTTAGAAAAACACAGGAATGCAACAACAACCATTATTCAAGATTCAGCAGATCCTGTTAGATTGAAAATGGAACATTTTACGGGAGCTTTTACAATTTTATTAGGGGGGCTCATTCTGTCCGTGGTAATGGCCATGATGGAGATCCATTTAAAGCCCAGTTATCAACGAGCCAAAGAGCTTTTTCGCCGTATGGGTGGTTTGTCTTCTGTTTTAAAATCGAAATGTTCTCAATTATTATTGTTATTTTAAGGTTAACATTAATTGCAATAGTCTAGTAATTGTAAACACTATTTATTTTATTTCCGGTTCATTTTTACTATAATTAGATGTACATAGTTTTGTGCTATTTAATTTGATCTAGGAATGACTATTTCAATAAATTTGTTTCGTTTTGACATCCAGATACATTACTTATTATCGATATAAGCAACCATGGTTGCTTACAAACAGTCAGTAATCACCCAGCTGGCATTAGTCATTAACAATATGATTGTATACACGATACCTTAAATATAGTTAATACTCATTTTTCGGGAAATAATAGAAAGTATGACCAGCTAGTTAAAAGTGTTAACTTGGTTATGTCGGGAAATTCAATTAAAGTTAATGAATTCAGTGTACTTCGTAAATTAGATGATTTAAAAATTAAAAAAAGTAATGTACCTGCTAATAGACTGCCTACTAATGTTATTAAGGAATTAGGCTTTCGTCATTGCAACCCACTTAACATTTATTATCTATAACTTTTCCTTCACTAAAATTGAGCGATCACAACAGTATGGAAAATAGGCTATATAATTCCAATCCCAAAAGATACTAGTTCTATATCCATAGATTTATTACGTCCGTTTAATACTTCAAAATTTTGGTCAGTGTCACATCCCAGTAATGACTCTCGTAAAAGTATAGACCTATCTAGTAATTCTAAATACAAACTGATCTCGTCCACTCATGCTCCACAATAGCGTTTGTGTCCCTCAATTCTCGTGCAGTGAGATTACCTTCTCTCACACGCGGAGTGCCGACCAGTGTAAGATCCGTCTTTTTACGTCCACTATCCTAAAATCTTAATGTCTCTATTCCCCCAGGTTCCAGTTCTCCGTCACTAGTCAGCTGTAACTTGGCAAGGCTAGAGCACTGCAATACACTTTGAAAGATAATACCTACTATTTTTCATTACACTGAATCTTCCTCGTCCTTTCCGAATTATCATTCTATCCGTAAATATAATTTTGCACATTTTGTAAATGTGCAAAACATACTAATTATAGCAACAATGGTAAGACACTGTAAACATAGTACCTATTTACATGAGTAGAAAACTCTAAAGTGCTTAACTGCGTTGCAAAAAATCCTGTTCTATGCATTTTTCGTCCTAGCGAAAGATCGTGGTACAAATGAGTGAAAGAAGTGAAAGTGGGAATATGTTACTAGTGGAAGGTCAAGGGAAAAAAATGTTTTCCTACACAACTCGTCATCCCCTTAAAAGAATCCACTACTGTCCCTTCAATGGAGCTGGCTGCCTTATTTGCCTCAAAAGTCAAAAATCCTGCACCCAGCCAAGAAGGGAATGTCAAGTTCAAAAGGCTCAAGATCAAGGGAATAAGGACGGTCCGGGAAGTGACTACTGTTGTATTCGTGGGACACGTGTCCCGAACCGTGTCGAAGTTATCTACAATTCCCACATGTTTACTTTCCCCGAAAACTCGGAACCTGAGTCAGCCGATACAAATGCAGAGGAAGTAGATCCCGAAAATAATACTACTTGTTGTGATTGCACCTGTGATCAACGTCCAAATACAAGCCAAGTAACAGATACAAATAAAGAAGATAATTTGGATAGTGAGGGTGATAGTAACTGGAACACATGGCAATGGTACAAATACAGATCACTGAATAATGCACAGCCCTTTAGACCACCGATCGTCTCCGTCCATTTCTTTAATTCGGGGAAAATGCAACATTACCAGAGCCAGAATCAACAACAGCAACTCAAGAAACAACGCCGGAAATCATTTCCAAATTATTTAAATAGACAATCTGAAAGCGAAAGTTAGTTTGGTGAAGTAAGTGTAGATTTTAACTAAGTACTTAAGGGGTTATCGTTTTTTTTACAAAAAAGGTTTTTCGTTTTTATTTCCAAAACTTGATTCGAAATGTATTTTTAAATGGGTGAACCCCAAATTTTAAAAGCATTTTTCATTTTACAGCTTACAGTAACGTAAAATTGCAGTTTTTCTGCATAACATAGTCAACCTGGATGCATTTGCGACGTCTAATAAACTGATATTGATTTTTGTATCTATAGATAGTGTCGAATGCTGAAGGCTGCAAGTGACAAAAAGAAGCATTGACTGATGTCTGATGTGTGATGATGAGCAGAATAGAGCCAAGGGATTGCCACCACTACATAATAGACAGACGAGCTCGAGATAATAATTATTTGCCACTTTGTGCTTTGCTTGTCGAAGTAATGAACGGGGAAAGTCGTCAGCTGGCACTCGCTTTTGGGCTTTCCTCCAGTCTTTTTACTACCTTTCTCCGCTGAACTCTGTCAAAGCCAAGCAAAGCTGGAAAATATAGTAATAATAATAAAAAGAAGACGAAGAATAAAAAAAAGCTGTAAAATAGAAATGGCCCTGGTGTATACATATACATCTATAGGAGACCGTAATGAGAGTTGGAGTTAATGGGTTGACACGCATGACATAATGGACCTGCTGGCACTACTCATTCATAAAAGATAAAAGGAAAAGTGTGAAGCACAATCAAATCACTCACCGAAAAATCGTATGTGTGCCTTTCTCATTTCCTTTTACATGTGTACATCCCTATACCTATACGCGTTTGCTTATACAAATCCTAATTTCAGTGTAGTGACCGTAGACACCGGTCTCTTGCCATCGTCTCCTGATTCGGGCATGGATTATGACGAATAATACAGATTATATAGAATCCATAGGGGAAGTTTTGGCTGGGCTAGCTTGAACTAAAAGCGAAGAATTTCATATTAATTTTTACTTTTACATTTACGATTTAAGTTAAAAAAAAACTAATTGCAGCATACCATTTTTGAAGTTACGAAGTATTTTAATTTTTTGATAAATACTGGTTAAATAAATAGCAGCATCATCAGCATCAGTTAAAGACACCGCCTTTTAGCCAAGTCTTGTTGTGTTTACTTCTATATTTTGTTGTAAAAATAGTCTCTTGGAAACGGCGGTCACGATAATATGACGATGAAAGCCACTTGAACCATTCAACGTTAAAAACGACTTTCCTTTCTCCGACACCCAAAAAGCTTCATTAGGCTGACACAGCTTCGCTTCGCTCAATTCGAATTTCGAATTGGAATCCAAAACCAAAGACGACCACTGAAAATACGGAAGAAACTACAATAGAACTACATATGTACATAGGCAGAAATATGTATTCATACAGAAACCGCTTTTATTCTTTCCTTTATGTACCACTTCCGCTCTCTGCCATGCCCTGATTTCTCGGGTCCTGAATTCCTGAAATAACGGTATATATATATATATCTATAGGATGAAGTGGCAGTTGGCAGTGACAGTGGCAATAGCCGAATATGTATACTGAATGTTTTGTATTAACTACCTGCTGGGACCCGGTCCATTCATTATTCCATTATGTTTTGCTTGCTGGCTCCAGCATGTCACGTCCCACTTCCTTTCCATTTCCAGGAAGATATGTAATTTTCAGTTTTCGGTCTTCAGCCAGTATTACATACGTCCTTTGGTACTTTGATACCGTCACTGTCCATCCATCGTCTACAATATAACAGTGTGAATAAAAATGATTAATGCTTTCAAGGGAAAATTAATGTTTCACTTGAGAGAGAGAGAGAGAGTGTGCCATGTCAAACTAGCATAACACATAACAAGGTCAAAGGGGCACCGGGTTAGTACTACGGATTACGGATACTTTGGTGCTAGCCTGCGAGATACTATTTTTATTCATCTATTTAACTCATATTTCTGTCGTGCTAATGTATGTTACTGGAAACAAGTACAACTAGGTAATAATAAATTACAAAAGTTATGATCACAGCCAGGGCCGGACTTTGCAAATATTTCTAGGCAGCAAAAGGAGTCAAATTTAAAAAGCGGTACAAAAGTACGTATCTTGGTTAATATTTTACAAGATCGTAATATACAGTAAGCGACCTATAGACAATCTTAATATT
>JAQFZC010007492.1:0-11156 GCA_034695205.1 Dicyrtoma fusca | reverse complement strand
TGTCAACTGTGAGACGGTCAACTGTCAACTGTGAGACGGTCAACTTTTAACCGTACTATAAACTGTTAACTTTTAAAACTGGGAACTTGTGTATAATTTTAATGGGGGTTTCAAATTTTTATTGGGTCAGCAATTATTACTGTTTTTTATTTAATTAATTTTTGAAGCCGTTTTATTAAGGATCATTAATAACTCTGAAACTGACAACGAAAAAGCTTTGCCCTCGTCAGTTCCAGTTCATATCTGCAAGGGTTCTCAGGATTAAAACAGTCTTTTCTTAACGTTCAATTAAAAGTTGCTCAAAAGGTGCGGTGGTGAAAGGGTCTGATCGTCTGATGGTGGTCTGCAACATGGCCGTTCGATCGATCTCAATGTCGATGATAAGATGGCCTTTTATGTCTTGATCTTCCTTCAATCGCACAGTTAGGATAGGTAGGTACTAAAAAAAACTATAGGGTAGGTGACTAGTGTGTGCCTCTGTGCATGATAATTTTTCTCTGAGGTTTCGAGATCTCGGGTATTTATTAAAATTTTTGAAGTAGGTATATACCTACTACTGTACTTATACTTTATTTTTTATAATTAGTATACATTAAAAAGAAGGGCGACAACCATGCCGCTATAGGGAGATTCCACTGTACCTACTGGTACGGTATCTTTATTACGCATGTTGTTTTATATTGTTAAATAAATTCTTGTAAATATTATTTCCTCGATGATTATAAGCAGCACGACACGACAGACCAGAGCATCTTCCAAGAGCATCATCTGTAAAGCTTCAATTATCATTACTGTGAGTCTTTTTTTTTATTGCTGCTCGATACAAGACAGTCGGAGTTCCGTGCAAATAAGCATCTAATGTACATACACCTACAACCTATAAGGTACCTAACAACCTAATGCAATAATTGCAATGGTGAATAAGCGTCCAGGTTAATTTCTTGTCATAAACGATGTGGTCCAAATGATTTTTTGTAAGTACATACCTACTTACGTGACCGATTTGGTTTTTACCTTATAGTAACCCGGTGGATTCAACCCACCCACCAATAATTTAGGCATCTACTGTGTAAGTACATATATGTAGGTAGGTAAGTGTTTCTTGCTGTCACTACTGCACAATTCGGTTCATTTGCGTATAGCTGACATTACCAACAGATTTTAAAAATAGAAATAGTATATAGAAAAGTAACATTAATTTGATCGTTCCTGTTTAAAAGTGTTTCTACTGTTATATTATAGATAGTGTTTCGTACTCTCAACTTTTGTGATTTAATTAATTGTTTCTTCCTCGGGGTATATTGAGAAAAGGACGTTTGAGCTTCACGGAAACATCACATTACATAAGTGATTGTAGGAACGAATGTTCCCGGAAAAAATGTTCCCAAGCTCCAAGTAGGAAACACTGTTCCGGAGTGCGAAAACAGAAGAGGCACGTGTGGGCGATATATGTAAAAATGTGCTTTGCTCTATTTTCTCGTGCAATGAACCCCGAATTAACCAAGACCCTAGTTACTACCTGACGATTACGGTGTAAAATTTTAAACTTGCTACTAAACTGTTATTGCAGACCACATAAACATAATTTTTACAATAATTTTAATTACGCAAGTAGCCTTCTTGGTAGTGGAAGCGGTTTTTTTAAAAATTTTATTGCATTCATGGATTCAAGATTCAACAATAATTCTTTCTGCTTCATTGGGACGATGAAACTATTCACTGGAAAATGGAAAAGAATGGAGAGTTTTCGTTTGCCTTTATTATATTGCAAAATCTGGATTTCCATGATTTTATATTTTACAATTAAAACGCAACCCTGACTCATTGAAAACTACTTGAGCTGTCAATGCTGGCAGCTGAAGGGTATACCTATACAAAGAGAACAAAAAATTGATATATACCGTAAACGCTCCAATAGAACCCCACTCACTAATAGAGCCCTATGCTACGCATGAAAATTTGAAATAGAGCCTCTCTATCAAATAGAGCCCCTCTATCAAATAGAGCCCCTCTATCAAATAGAGCCCCACTCTCCAATAGAGCCCCATGGGGCTGCATAAGATAGAATTATATGTTATGCGCAATGCAATGCGGGAATGTGGAATAGAGCCCCACTCTCTAATAGAGCCCCAATCTACGATATAAAGTTTTAAATAGAGCCCCTGGGGCTCTACTGGATCGTTTACGGTAGGTACAACAGGGTTTGTTGGCATGTATGTACACATTTCTATTTGATATAACTTAATATGCCAACATACTTTACCGATAATAATTTATTGAAGTAAATATCTAAACTATTTTTTGAGGTATGCATTTCAGCATTTATCAAGCGCTTGATTAAGATCTTTAATGATATCTTCAGCACTCTCCAAACCAACTGACAGCCGAACAAAATTGCCAGTGATTTCTAAGCTTCGCTTCCGGTCAAATATTTCTACTTGTGGAGGCATAGTGGAAGCCACGGTCTCTGGCTTACTGTTAGACTCTGCTGATTCGTCTACGGAGAGCGTAGGGTTTTTCTTCGGGGAGAAATTCATTGTTGATCTGTTAACATTTTAATTTATGAATATTAATAATTTCTCTTTCAGTTAATTCTGACTTGAAATTAAATAGTGTCCACCCCAGTAAGTATGAATGTAGTTTGGTAAGGTTTTGTTCATATTACGGCAATTTAATGGTGCTTCCGCATCCTCCAAGACTCTCCGCCAACTTAATCAGCCGAAGACTTTGAGCGAACTTAATGGAACAACCATCTACACCGGTGCTGTTAGTTCCTTTACTCTTTATTACCATGGAGACCATGCCAGAATGTCCAGAAGACTGCTTGAGTGCAATTTGGTGGGTTGGATGCGATGGAAGTCCCGGATGCATTACCGTCTCCACTTTTGGATGGCTCTGGAGAAACTTGGCCACTTTGAGTCCGTTGGACATGTGAAGTGGCATTCGAACTGAGAGGGTTTTTATACTTCGGAGCATTAAATAGCAGTCGAATGGGGAAGGAACGGAGCCGAAAGCTAAATAGTGATACAAAAGAAATACAAAAGAAAATCAATCAATATTAATGATAAAGTATTTAGTGTGCACTTCAAAGGCTGTAGCACTTCTGTGACACCTTAGATTTTGATTGACTTGACCCACCCATTTGCAAGAATTTAAGCCGCTCATTCAAATCATCTCGATTGGTCACAACGGCACCCATTAACACATCAGAGTGACCTCCAACATATTTCGTTAATGAATAGGCAGATATATCTGCTCCCAATGAAAGGGGTTTCTATTATTACAAGTCAGACCATAGAAGTTGTAATGTTACAATTTGAAAGAATAAAGGGTTCGAAATCAACCACAAAATTAAGTGAAACAATTTAAAAATGATAAAATTTTCTGATTAATTAAATTGCTAAACATGAGTATGCTAACTTGAAAGTAAGGTGTTAAGAAGGTATTATCCACCGCCAGAATAATTTCCGATGAATAACTGCGAATGATTTTAGAAACAGCCTGGATGTCATAGACTTTCATCGTTGGATTTGCTGGAGTCTCCAGCCACACAAGCTAGGTAATTATGGGAAGAAATGATGTTCATACAAATAAATACCCAGTATGTATATATAATTTCATTTTTTGCATTATATATAGGTTGTCAATAAATCTATATCGCAGTAACTGCATACTTACCTTAGTATTTGACTTTAGGGCATCCTTCAATTGATCCAGGTCAGTCATGTCAACATAATCAACGGTAATTCCCATAGTGACTGCTGTGAGCTTGAGGATGTAGCTGGTGCCATCGTACATACTGTCAGGGGCAATCACTCCATCCCCGTGCTGTAGAAGTGAGACGGTGTTTAGTAGTGCACTTTGACCAGACGAGTACGCAAAGGCTACGGTTATTAATAGTAGTGTCAAAAAATTAATTAAGTTTTTTATTTTGTTTTAATATTTAACCAGATATAAATACTGTCAAAATGTGGAATCGCTAGGAACAGCTTACCATATTTTCCATTTTCTAAAGCTGCCAAAGTACTTTCTAATGCATTTCTTGTCGGATTATCTCCCCTTGAATAGGAATACCCCTAGGAACAACCATCCAATTTTAGTCTAATTCTAATAACCGATTACAGTAACACCACCGCAAATACATGACTATAGAATTGCTTTGCTTTACCTATTGAAAATTATTTTAAAATACAAATAGATACGAATAGCGAGTATACTATACTATTTATTATCACACTCTTACTTGGTTCACACACGGACCTTCTTGCTCGAACGTAGTGGCCAATGTAATGGGCGGCACAACAGAGCCGTAGGATTGACCTTTAGAACGATAGCCTGCATGGATTGCCGTGGTTGCAAAATTTGGGTCCGCTGGAAGCCACAGCAGTGTCTGCTTTGCTTCTTCCGTTGCCTGTTGGATCACTTCATTATTGCTGGGCTATTGTCCATAATAATAGTTAGAAATTCAGTTAAACGTATATTTAAAATAATTATTAGCGCATCTCATTTATGACCAAATATTTCTTTACGTTTCAATCTTTTAACACAAAATGAATATATTGCAATGATTTTTCCATCGTACTTGTACGACGTAGTCTGATATAATGATTTTGTCGGTGTAGGGTGTATATTGATCTAGAAAATATTGCTATTGCTATCCAATAATAAAATCTATTTCGAAGAGAAGAGGAACTACGCGGAGAGATACTGCTATACTATAAGTGCATCTTCAAAATATTTTCTTCATTATCGTTAATATATATACCTAATCAGTAAAAAACTGAAATAGTGTAAGGAATACTACTATTATATTATTATTCCAAATTTTAATGAATTATTAATCATAATCAAATCACATTATTATAAAACAAAAATATATTTATAAGGAAAGACAAAAAATAAATTACGTGTCCAGCTACTCTTGACATGGACTTACGGCAACACCGAAACACAGTTGTAATTCCAAAACGCATTGTAAATTGTAAAACTTTATTGTGTGATAAAATAAACGCGTACACAACTTTGTACACACGTTCACGTTAATGAGCTAATTCTCAATTATAATGTCTACGACCTTTTTAGGATTCTGTCAACCTGTACATTTAAAAATTAAATTCTGAAGATCATTTCATTCTAACGATTTTCTTGCTATCTATATATTATATAATTATTACTTTGGCAAGGTCACGATTACACGTAGTAGTAAGGTGGGTTAGTCTGTAAATCATGAAAGTGTTGACTATTTAAACAGTTAGTTTGACAGTATCACGTTATTTATTTATTATTAGTCCATTTCTTGAATCTGGAAAATCCGTGGTGGGATATTCTACACGGCCTTATCCCTTATCAATAATTATCTGGCTTTTGATTCGAGTTCAGTCTGAATGAGGGTATGGTAGTATGGTTCATGCATATTCAGCGTTAAATATTTGAACTCTGACACAAGAAATGTGAGATCCGATCAATAACTACTTTTCTTAAATAATAAGCTGCATAGAATGTGTTCATTAAACAGTTGCTTTGTTTTTTTTTGAAATGGTGTTATTTATCGAACCCAAAGTTGACCTTTATCATAAACTCATTGATTCAATTGATTCTAATGGTTTCAATACATGTAATTATTATTGAATGAACGACAAAATACTGTTGGAAAAGATACCCTCAATTCATGAATTAATTGGCTTGAAAATATCATTTAAGAAATAAAATAACGGTGACAGAATTAATTATAAATAAGTAAGGACATCACCAAATGTTATAGGTAGATTATTACTGAAAAACAGAGTAGGTAGGTACATAATTAATAATTTATATGAGCTTACAGATGCGTTTTTTCGGGTACACAATCTGTTCAATTTGAGTGAGGATATTTTGACCAAAGCTATAGGAGTTTTGTCCGATTGTCCAAGAGCATTTTCTCCAAGTGACTTTTGCTGCTGTTATGTGTACAGGGTGACTAGCCACTTTTATCGACCACTCCCATGCAAGTATACATGGACCTACAAAAAAATAAAAGTTTGTAAATTAAACTCACCAAAGAGAAAGACGAGCTCGTAAATAATGAACTAATAAAAGATAACCCCAAAGTTTCAATTAGTAGCTGATAATAGTTTTGTCGAATTTTAAATTCTATCCTGGTTATTTCGTTTCTACCTACTCTAATAATGTACAAGTTTTAGAAGTCGCTGAATCTGACAGTGTCCAAAATACATAAATAATGTCATTTTTCAAGAAATGTAATGCCGGAATTATTCACTGTCAACTGTCTACTGAATTTAGTTTTTTAAGCAGACCAGACATAAGCAAACCATAAAGCTTAAAGATCAAAAAATGACTTACAATCGCAAAATCGCATACCCCAGTCACCAGTAGTGTGTTGGTTTAAAAGATGCTAGGCTGCATTCCTGAGAAACCCCAAGCGACGGTTATCAACGGGATACAAATTCTGGGCAAAACTTCTGGTCCTGTCCTTTTGAAGTCCTACGTTAATTACATTTTGTTTGTTGCTATTCTGGTTACACGGGCTAATCCGTACTCACAAAAATAAATGTGCTTCCCGAAAAGGGCCCTTAATTTTCTTAAATTATGTATTGGCCTGCACAAGATTTATTGGTTAGGTTAAAGGCTTTACTATAGTTGATAGTAGTTGCAAGTTGCAACTTTGCTTGGTTTTTCATTTTGCTGCATATTACATATTATGCTGGTCCTTCAGACTCTATTGTTGTGAGCCGAAAGCTGATGACTGATAAAACTGATAATAATATTGACTATCGTCTCAGTTTTGGCTTCAGTACTGGTTTTTTAACCAGTGACAATTTCTTTCGAACTTTAGAGTGAGTCAAAGAACAGTCAACAGTTGACAGTAAACAAAAATATTAAGAAAGTATTAAACAATTAATTTGATTAGGTCGGTAGTAAGTTTTAGTTTAGTCAAAATTTAATTGATTGACAATTTTGATTTTTGAACTTGTGGTTAATTTCGAATACAGAAGTTACTTAAAGTAAATTAGCAATTTATTGTAAAGATTGACAGTACAGTGGAATTGAATTAGGTAGTCTTAAAGTCTTAACTCATAACTGCATCTGCAACTTCCTTCACAACATTCAAGCAATGGAAATTAAAGATGAAACTAAAAACCCCCTTGTCATTCCTGAGGTAAGCAGAAGCACCACTCACTCGCTCTAATTTTGTTTCTTCTTTTACCGGAATTGGGTCCTTGGGTTGCTTTTTTTACTGCTTTATTTAATCGATACTAATTTTGTGATATAATATTATGTTGTTTGCTAGTTAATAAAGACAACATACAAAGTTTGTTAATCCGTTACTCGTACTATCAAAAGTGAAGTAACGACTTTTCCGCTCTTTCTATTTCCTTCCTTCCTCTTTCTTGTCCTCTTCCGAAATCCCAAAATCCCAACTCAAACTCACCCATCGAAATCGAAATCAGTGCTGCCCTAGTCTAGTCTGACTTGACTACAATGACAATGACTATGACTTGCCTTGACTAGACTTTTCGGTTTTTTTGTGCCGTTTGACTTGACTAGACTAGCCACGATTTTCCCCATGTTAAGGGATAGCTGACTAGTTGACTAGCTTGCCTTGACTAGGGCAGATTTCGTGTTGACTAGACTAGACTAGATACTGACTGGACTAGCAGTTAGCAAGCACTGATCGAAATACAGTTTAAAAGTGCCGTAAAACTTCCAATAAGTCCCCGCCTCTAATAATTCCCCGACCTCTAATAACTCCCGGGTTAAAATCCAAAAATAAGAAACAATTCCCCGCCTCTCATAATTCCCCAGTACATTATTAGAAGCATTTTAAAAGGGCATATTCTACATTGGCAATAGGGCACAGAACACTTTATGCAGTCCACAAGACGAACTCCTAAAGTAAGTGCGGGTATGTAATTAATACTTAATTATTAATTTATGTTCATTTTTAAATAACTCCCCGCCTCTAATAATTCCCGGGCCTCTAATAATTCCCGGGTCTGAGAGTTGAAATTCGCGCTAATTCCTCGGGGAGTTATTGGAAGTTTTACGGTATGTTACGCACGCGGGAGTATTGTTCAGCTCCATTTTGATAGTGGCTGAGGACGGCTCGACTCAACGAAGTGTGCCGCGTGCTTTTTCCCGTATAATTTTTTTTTCCATTTTTCTTACCACATGTACTTAATACTTAATTAATTATACCGGTTTGTATTCAGTCTACACGCACGTAGTATTTAATAAAATTAACAATTAACTCATTCGCGGACAGTTTCATGTGTTCGCTTGCCTGCCAACTCTATGTGGTGTTCTACGAAACTAACTTATGATTTAATTAGAAGATATTCACCTTTAGTCAGTATTTTAGCCAACATTCCACTCCAACCTTTTTCGGATGTCGGACGTTTTGGATTTCCATTTCAGGTGCCAGGGTTTCTAGTCTAAAAGAATAAATACTTGCATTTAACATTTCAGTCAGTCCAGTCCCAGTCAGTATTTGCCTTCACGTAGTTGTCAGGCAGTATTTTTACATCGTGCTAGTGCTTACTGTTAGTAATTTCAAACTTATTTGTTATTAGTTTATTAGTACAGAAATTGTAGGCTTAAATGAAAATATACCGAATTTCGGTTTTTGGTTTTTACGTGCACGTCTGACGTCATTGTTAGTTTATTACTTCTCGTTGAGTGGGCACCTCCACCAGTTCCGGGACCGGGACTGGCACTAAAGAAATGGGTTCTTCAAAACGGTGAGTTGACATACAACATAAATGGTTTAAGTAAGTCATTAGTTGTTAGTTTCATTCAAGTTGTAGTGTTGTAATTTTTCCTTTTATTATTTACTTAACTCTTTATTACATATTATGATTATGATGCTTACTACAAGCAGCAACTAAGGTCAAAGGTAATGCCAGTAGAAAATACTGGATGGTACTTTCATGCTCTGCATTTACTGTAACCTTTAAACAGTATTAGCATTGCATTGTATATTATTTCTTGTTTATTTAATAATGAAATGTTCTATTCTGGTGGTTTTTGTATTTTTCTAGAGCTATTGGATCTAAAAAATCTAAAGTCTAAAGTCAGACTTGAAAATCAATTCGGGATCGAAGGTTTATCTCGGTTACTGAGATTACCGGCGGATAAAGTTATCACATTTTTGTGGAAGAATTTTGCTACTTTTTCCAAAGTGATCTCCCAAAGTGTACTTGAAGATCGTCACATGAATGTAATTGTTCAGGTCATTGGAGATAAACTTTGTACAATTTCTGAGTCTCATGTCGAAAGAGTATCCAAAGCTCAAATGTCTTTGATTACTTTTCTGACTAACAACAACTTTTTAGCCAAGATGTTGAACTATACAGAACTACTCAAAGCAACTGCACATTCTAAGTAAGTTTGTTTAAATAGCACCTCTATATTAAAATTGTTTTTTAGTTCACACGCACTTGTATACCATAATTACATTTAATCGAAATCTAGACAGTATAGGTCACGGCTGTTGTAAATTATTACCTAATAATGATTCACAGGATCAACACAAACCCGCCGTACTGTACTTCTCAAAAAATACAAGATCACCTGTTTATCTACTTTGGATTCCTTATTTCAAGGCCAGCCTTCATTAAATTACTTCCCCAAGATGTTCTTCAAGCGATTAAAGCAGCTATTCTTTCTATAGATACTCTTGGCAAAGATCGCATTCCTCAACAACTGTCATTTTTTGTGCACACTTTTGATAATTTACTGCGACAAATACAGCTTTTGAAGACAGAAGCACCACCGGCAGCAGTCACGCAGACAGCGGAAATTGCAACAAAAATGAAAGTGGTTGGCAACGCGTTGCAGTTATTGGAAGTTGAAAATCTTACACAGTGTTTAAAAATGCCGCAGGATGAAGTCTTAAAAGTATTTAACTTATACCGAAAAAAAGTTTCTAAATTGCTTTCCCAGGATAACCTTACTACTGGTCAGCTAAACCTCCTAGTGCAAGTATTTGGTTCCAAATTGTGTGGGGTCACGCCTTTCCTTAATCGTCAAAAGAGAGTGATGATACAAACTTTAACAAAAGAATTTCTGTTCAATTTACTCAACTACACTAACTGGGTCGGGGTGTGCATGGGTGGATATCAAATGGAAGATCAAAATTCAAACTCGCAATCGGTTTTTCCATTCTGTTCTGCAATGATTATCGTAGAAAACCTTTTCAATTATTACAATTTTCTTGTCACCGATGAAAGGTTAAATAAAGCTCAAAGGTATACGCGTCGTGTATCTTTGAAAGATTTGCTCCAAAATGTACAGTCTGCTCAGCGGGTGCTTCAGACCAACGGAAAATGGAATCGAAATTCTCCAGCTGTTCAAAATCTAGAAATAAAATTCAATGATCTTGAAGTGGACCTCAAATTGAAGTTGGATGCACAAAATTGTAAGATCCCTATGGTCGTTGCGCACATTCCATTGGAGGCTGTCGAACTACCCGCAAAACTAAAGTCTTCCATCAAAAACGAGGTACCATCAATAATAGTTTTGAAAACTGAAAAATCGAAAACCTTTGCAAATATTCCCGAATCATGGGATGTGGAAAGCTTGAAGCAGATAGAGAAGCTGTCACGGGAGGATGCAGTGACTTTAATTGCTAGCCGATTCGAGAGTTTTTCAAGATTTATTGTTCAAATGAATTTCTACAATTTTCAACTCGGCTTACTCATTCAGATGATTGCAAACAAACTGTGTTATAAGTCTCCGGAGGCATTAACTGGGGACCGCAAAAAATTACTTTTGCTTTTAATAGCGAACTATAGTTTCATAAAAAGGTTGAATTCATATTTTCGAATGCTGGTCAAGAATTTATCTTCTGGGTAAGTTGTTATCTAACTTTACTATTTTCATTACTGCTTTTGACAATAATTATCGTTTGCCTTTTGCGTACGAGAACTAAATTTAAAGATTACTCATTTTTTGTGTTTCGAATTTTCACTTTCAACTTTATTGATGTTACAGTTCGCCGATTTGCCAGTACCTAAAAGTTGAAACGTACACAGTAGATCTACATATTTGTTTCTTCAAGTATTTAATTTTTATTTATTTTTTTATTTATTTATTGTTCAAGAAAAAGACTCGAGGTCCACGGCTAGCCTAGATTATAGTAGTACAAAAGGGTAATT